>JARYGA010037807.1:0-49697 GCA_030545235.1 Helianthus tuberosus | reverse complement strand
CCCTCTTTTAAACCCTCTTATGGTTGCGGCCACTGTGGGAACATTGCAAACATTGCAAACAAATAGAGCATACATAGACACTGGTACTGCTACCGAAATCATGTTTGAAAAGTTCTTCAACCGTCTAAGAAATGAAGAACGTTCAAGGCTTCAACCCTCCGGAACCTCCATAAAAGGTATTGCCGACGTACCCCTCAAACCTTTAGGGCAACTGACACTTGATGTTCGTTTCAGCGAAGGTCAGAAGGAGAGAGTCCAACCGCTCACCTTTGTGGTCATCAACATACCTTCAAACTATGACGTGATCATTGGAAGGCCGGGACAGTGTGCATTTTACATGGTTGTGTCTGTTAGCCATGGCTCTGTCAAGTTTCCCACAGAAAGGGGGATTGCAACCCTTCAACCTTCCCAGGAGGCTTACATGATTGAAGGAGAAAGTTCCAAAAGTGAAGAAGACAAACAAAGGCTGACGATAAATCCCAAGTACCCCGAGCAAAAGATAAGGGTCAATCCAAGCCTTTCACAAGAGACCCTCTCGTATCTTGAAAAGTTATTAACACACTACAGTGATGTCTTTGCGTGGTGCCCGGAAGATATGACAGGCATCCCTCGAAGCATCGCTGAACATGAATTAAAGATACCACCCAACGTCAAGCCTGTCGTCCAAAAGAAACGAAGTCTAGCACCCGAAAGAAGTTTGGCTGCATGCCAAGAGGTTGAAAAGCTTGTGTCAGCCGACATTCTCCGCGAGGTCAAGTATCAATCCTGGGTTGCAAACCAGGTGATGGTTCGAAAGCCAGACAATTCGTGGAGAATGTGCATAGATTTCAAGGATCTTAACAAGGCTTGCCCTAAAGATTGCTACCCGTTACCAGAAATTGATCTCAAGGTCGACTCCCTTACTGGTTACCCGTTCAAATGCTTTCTCGATGCCTACAAAGGTTACCATCAAATCCTCATGAAGGAAGAGGATGAAGAAAAGACAGCCTTTCATACGGACAAAGGGATATTCTGTTACCAAAAGATGCCTTTTGGCCTCAAGAACGTTGGAGCAACCTATCAACGCGTAGTTGATAAGGCCTTTGCAAGTCAAATCGGTAAAAACATAGAGGCATATGTCGACGACTTGGTGATTAAAAGCAAGGCAGAGTATCAAATGCTCGATGACATCCAAGAAACCTTCAAGAACCTAAGGAAGGTCAATATGAAACTCAACCCTGAAATATGTTCCTTTGGGTTTGAGGAAGGAAAATTCCTTGGACACATTGTGGGAAAACAAAGCATCAAAGCCAATCCAAACAAGGTGAAAGCATTGTTAGAAACCAAACCACCAAGGAGCAAGAAAGAGGTTGAAAGCTTAAATGGGAAGCTTGGAGCCTTGAAGCGTTTTACCTCCAAGTTGGCTGAAAGGTCTTTGCCCTTCTACAAAACGCTCAAGAACTGCTCTGATAAGAAAGACTTCAAATGGACTGAGGAGGCTGAGGAAGCCTTCAACCAAATGAAACAACATCTCGCTTCCTTACCTGACATTGCAGCTCCAGAAACGGGGGAGTCAATCTCGGTGTACCTTTCAGTCGCTGAGGAAGCCATAAGCGCTGTCCTCACTATCGAGCGAGAAAAGGCCCAGGTACCCGTTTATTTCTTCAGCAAAACTCTAAAATTGGCTGAAACCAAATATCCTCCTCTTGAAAAACTTGCCCTAGCCCTAGTTCAAACAACTAGAAGGCTTCGAAGGTATTTTCAAGTACACCCTATACAAGTGGTCACCGACCAGCCTATTAAGAGTGTGCTTGAAAAACCGGGGAGATTGGCCAAATGGGCAGTGGAACTAGGTGAGCATAACATCACTTACGTCCCAAGAAAAACTATTAAAGCCCAAGTTTTGGGTGATTTCATTGTAGAAGTCCCAAAGCAAACAGTAACTGAAGTGAACACCGCCACCACTGAACCCTCAGACCTTGAAGCCTGGAAGCTTTTCACCGATGGGGCTTCAAGCGTTGAAGGGTCAGGGGTTGGGCTCATTTTGATCAACCCAGAAGGGTTGGAATTCACGTACGCTCTCCGTTTTGATTTTCAGACCACCAACAACGAGGCTGAATACGAGGCACTGATCGCCGGCCTAAGATTGGCTAAAGAAATGAAGGTCCAAAAGCTTGAAGTGTTCACAGATTCGTTGTTGGTCTTGAGCCAAGTGAACGATAGCTGCGTTGCAAAGGAGCCCAACATGAAAAGATACAAAGAAAAATCCAAGGAACTGATGAATACCTTTCAAACATGCAACATCAAACAAATTCCCAGATCTCAAAACAAAAAAGCGGATGCTTTGAGTAAGCTTGCATCTCTCACTTTTTCCCACCTTACCAAGAAGGTGTTGGTAGAAGTGTTAAAGACTCCATCAATCGATGAGTTAAAAGTTCAAGACATAGTCACCGAGGAAGATCCAAATTGGATGACTCCAATCAAGAAATTCCTTAAAAACGGTGAATTGCCAAGTGATCAAATAGAAGCTGAAAGGGTTAAGAACCTAAGGAAGGTCAGTATTTGGCAAGGCAATATGTACTACAGGGTGAAACCCTTTACAAAAAGGGTTATCTTGCTCCCTTGCTAAGATGTGTGGGTCTCGAGCAAAGTCAGTATTTGATCAAAAAAATTCACGAAGGTATATGCGGAGCTCATTTTGGAGCTAGGTTGGTGGTTGCAAAACTTATGAACCTTGGGTATTTTTGGCCCTCAATGCACCGAGATACCGTTGAGCAATTAAGGAAATGTGATGCTTGCCAAATTCATGCCCAATCCCAAAAGGTCCCAAGCATGACCTGGTTCCAATAACCTCAGCATGGCCATTCTATAAATGGGGAATGGACATTGTCGGTCCGTTTCCCCCAAGCAAAGGTGGGGTGAAGTTCTTGCTGGTAGCAATAGATTATTTCACCAAGTGGCCCGAGGTTAAACCACTCGCAAAGATCACAGGCAAACAGGTCATTGACTTTGTTTGGGAAAACATTATTTGCCGTTATGGATTGCCGGGGGTACTTGTCACTGACAATGGAAAGAAATTCGCTGAAAAGCCTTTCAGCGTTTGGTGCAAAGAATACAGAACTGATCAGGTTTTCAGCTCAGTGGCTTATCCTCAATCAAATGGTCAAGTTGAAAGAACAAATCGAAGCATAGTGGAAGGTATCAAAACAAGATTGGGAAGATACGAAAGTAACTGGCTTGAAGAATTGCCTAGTGTTCTATGGGCCATAAGAACAACCGAAAAAACAAGCTATAAAAGAACACCCTATAGCTTGGTATTTGGGTCCGAAGCCGTGATCCCTGCTGAAGTAGGAGTTGTAACACAACGAATTATCAACATGGATCCCGAAACAAACCAAAAAGAGACCATGTTGAACTTACAACTCCTAGAGGAAGCACGAGACCAAGCTGCAATTCAAGAAGCCAAGTACAAGCAACGAATGGAAGCCTACTACAACAAGAGAGTCAAGAACGAACGCTTCAAGCCAGGAGACCTGGTACTTAGAAACAATGAAGCTAGCAAAAAAGAGAATCAAGGAAAGCTTGGCCTAAAATGGGAAGGCCCGTATACCATCCTTGAAGCACATAAGGGTGGATCTTACAAGCTAGCAGACTCAGAAGGTAAAAGGCTTCCAAGGCATTGGAATGGAAAGATCTTGAAAAGGTTCCATGTCTAAACGGGAAAGATTGGTTTGTATTTCACAAGTTGTATTTTGAGAATGGCACTACGAAATACTTTTGTAAGAACAAGTATCTATTGAATGAATGAAGTTGTTTTATCAAACTTGTCTTTCTATCCGAAGATCAGGTTGAGAACCTAGCAAAAAACTCCATGGCAAGGGCCATGTAAGGGGATGAGTTCCCAGGCCACATCGCTCAATAGGTTCAAGGGTTGAATGAACCTATATAAGGGGTGAGTTCCTAAATCAATACAACTCCAGGAGACTTATTATCAAAAACAAAATTGTCTCATAGACGGGTTTGAACAGCCTACACCAAATGTTCCTCAAGCCTTAGAAGAATAATCAGCCAACAGGCTTATGAAATCAAATAAAAAGCAAGAAAATAAATAGGATAGGTGCTATGTCTTCTTGTTAAAAATACCAAGGCTAAGTGACTGCAGCACTGAACCCTTTAAGGTATAAAACACATAAAGACAACACAAACTCGACAAAGACAAAGTTACAAGAAAAAGATTTAACTCGAAGAGTAATACAACAACTTGAACAAAGAGTTATAAAAGCTTGAAATACAAACCAAGTCAAGTTACAAAACTAAGAAGCCTTCAAGGCTTCAAGCCACATGTGTGACAACTCAAAACCTTAAAGGCTTCAACCTACCTATGGATAGCCAAAAAGCTTAAAAGCTTGAAGCCAACCAAGTTGCCTTAATGAAATAGGCACAAGTATAGAAAACACAACACAAAGAAAATAAGTTAAACATAATATCATAACAAAGAAAGCCCTGAAAGACTTTCAACCATTCAAACACAAGTTAAAACAAGTCCTAGTGACTTGCAAGCTTAGATATTGTTCAAACGGCCATACAGGCCTAAAAGCACAACCACATAACAAGAACCTTAGGGGTTCCTACAAAACCTAATATTGTCTAAAGTTAACATTACAAACCACAAATTGTTTTTGAGTGCTAAGAAAGCTACGAATACCCATTAAACATCATCAGAAGGCTTGGAAAACCCGGAACATTCACCCTTGACCTTCTTTGCTTTCTTGGACTTCTTAGCTTTTAGACCACCATCACCACCTACTGCTGAAGCCTCCAAGCTTGCATCCTTCGAAGCATCCGGTCCACCTGAAAGGGTGTCATCACTATCTCCCGAGTAGGATCTCTTCCTTGAAAGAGAACCCAAGACTTTAGCACAGACTTTTTCATTAAGGCCCTCCGGTTTCAAGTCCTGCAACACAGTAAGAGGCTTACCAAAACAAGCAGAAACTTGATGAATATAAGGGTAGGTCAGCCTCTCCATCTGTTCAACGGAGCCCTTGAAAACATCGGAAGCCTCGGGACAGAACAGAGGAGACTTCTCCAAAGGATGGCCGGATTCATGAAGCTTATAACCAGCGATGAGGCCCTGATGTTTCCCCAGGTTGAGCAACTTAGTGTAAACTTCACCAAGGGCAGAGTTGAACTCCTTGGAGTGTAAAAGGTACGTAACAACCTGTTGGAAACCCTGCTCAATTAACCACTGATTATCACCGGTGGTTTGAGCAACTGAAGCTTTCAACACTTCCTTTTCCTCATCAAAAGCCCGCTGCTGAACAGATAAAGCTTCCCTGTCAGCTTTAAGCTTTAACCGATCGGCCTCAAAGCTCTTCTTCAAATCACTAATTTCAATGTAATGCCTCCTAGGCAGTTCATTAACCTTCTTGTCTCGCGCTTCTTCTTTCTCAACAAACCCATCTATCTCTTTCTTCATTGCAGCCATTGAAGGTTTCATCTTATCTTTCTTCTTAGAAAATTCTTCATATTCTTGCATCCTCTTACGAAAACGAGCAATCCCCTGAGGAAGCATGGCAGCAAGGTTGCAGGTACTCAAAATCATGCGGGATAACATCAAGTCATCATCCATCCTAGCAATAGTGTTGTGAACCGAATGAGGAGCAATGTGACTCAGAGCATCTTCACAAACAGCAGCATCTTTGAAACTGTCATCAATTTTCACCGACCAACCAGGCACATAAACTTAATCCGGATCCAACCCTTCAACATCCCTGCTTGAAGAACCCTGAACGGGGGTAGCAGTAACCTTCTTGGCTGAAGCCTTCTTACCATGAACAACCAGTTCCTTCTCCTTTTCAGCACCCGCTTCAACACCCTGATCTTCAGAAGCTTCAATATCATCACTCAACTCCACTGGTTCAGTAGAAGTGGATTGAGGAGCAGCCTTCAACAAACGGCGGGTAGATCGACGGGTTGAAGCCTTAGGAGCATGAGACTTGGAAAAACCTTTGACATTGGAAGTACTAACATAACCCGGACCCTCGAACCTTTGCTCAGCAGTCCTAACTACAACGTTTTCATCAGGAACAGATGGGACATCCCCAAACGCAACATTAGAAGTGTCGTCACTCTTGATAAAATCCAGGGCAGACATAACTGCAAATAACAAAAAACAAAAACACATAAGGCATAAATAAAGAAAAAGGCAAAGAGGGCAAAAAAGGAAAATGCATACACGTGCCACTCCTCATTAGAACCGGATCCCGATCGGCACTTTCCCACAATTTACTAACCCCTAATAGAACTAGCAAATGTTCAGGGAAGGGACGAACCCTCGAAGGGCACTCCTGGATGGCTTTGAGAAAAGCATCATTCAACTCAGATTCAGAGGGTTCCGGTTCATTGAGAACGGCATCCGGGTGTCTCCACACCATTTTGAATGGGACAATAGAATCAGAAACCCAAAAAAAGCGATCCTTCCAAGTACCAAGTGTTGTAACCATAGATGAAATAAGACAAGTATCAATCTTGGATGTTTCAATGGTGAACCAGTCACCATTTTTGGCCAAACGAAAAAACCGGCGAAAAAGCAACAATGAAGGATCATATCTAAGGGCACGACACAAAACCTCAAAATGCAAAACCCTAGCCATGCCCTTTGGGTGAATCTGACCAAAGGAGACTCGGTAATACTCCAATAAATTCAAAACAAAGAGGGAAAAGGGATAACGGAGGTTCGAAAACTCAAAATGACGACAATAAAGAGCAATAAAACCAGCCAGACATTTGTCAATCGGAACATCACAAGCAGGAGCAGTCGGTTTAAACACTTTCCCAATACCATATTCCTTACAAAATAATTCTACCTCTTCTTGGGTTAATCGAGAAAAGGACTTTGCCAAATCCTTACGAGCACCCATTTTTTTAAAAAAAAATATGAAGTAAGTAAGGAAATAAGGAAGAAGCCGCAACTAACCTTGAAGAAAGGAAAGGAATCGCAGAGGAAAACTTGAAGGGATAATGTAGAGATTGGATGATATCTCCAAATATAAAAGAAAATAAAACTCAAAATAGTGGTGATAATTGCAAACAGTTACTTCCTGCAAAACCGCCGCCCTATGAACTGCCACACATCAATCAAATCAATTGTCAGTTATTTAAAATTCAAAAATTAACTGACCCTAACCCTTTAAGCCTTCAAGCTTTGAACCCTTGAAACCTTCAAGCAATAAATGCATGTATGAAAGTCAGAAGTCTTTGAGCTCATTCCCCAAAAACCTCTGACTTGGGGGGCTGATGACGGGGGTAGCCCAAGATCAAATAAAAATGACTTAAATACATAAACGCTCGAAAGGTTAAACGGTTCGGAGGTTAAAAAGCTGGGAGATGGGGAAAAGCAATACGGGAACAGTAAGTAGTCACATCCCTGGATTGCTTCACCAACCCACTAGCCGCAAAAGCAACTCGAATCCACAGAACACACTCTTTTACCCGCAGGTCAAAACCTTCAACCCCCAAAAAGGGCAAAACCCCCACTGCAAGCATGGTCACTAGTCAAATGCCTTCCTCTTTGAGCGATGTCTTCTCCTATATATTAGACACTTCATTTACTAAGGAAGACATTCCTGGCCAGCCCTGATTCCTGAAATCTCTGGTCATTCACTACGAGTACTTGCTTCATGCAAGTTACTTCCTTTCACATCCAACACACACATTCTGTTTGCTCCATCATCCGAATCTGAACACACTTCAGAGGAGGACCTTCAGCAAACAACAAAAATAAACTAGTGAACCTCTCTCCACATCTTGCAAACGTGGGGGGACCCCACGACCTGCGTTAGGCAAAGTTGAACCCTTCAACCCTTTTGCCTAACCAGACAAGCTACTATCTTTGGTCTATTATTTGTTGCATCAACAGATGGGTACAGATTTAGCAAAAGATAATTTAAAAGGATGTGTAGACTTTGTATACCACTTTGTGTAAATGGACAATCAAGTAGGGCTGTAAACGAACCGAACGTTCAGCGAACAGTTCGTGAACCGTTCGGCGGGAAGTTCGTTTATGTTCGTTCGATTAGCTTAATGAACGAACACGAACAAAAAATTTCGTTCGGTTAGCTTAGCGAACGAACACGAACATAGGTCTCGTTCGTTCGACTGCGTTCGTGAACGTTCGGTAACATGTTCGGTTACGTTCGTTCGTGTTCGTTTGATTATGTTAGAAAATAATAAATAATAAATATTTTATCTAAACATATTGAAAACTTGAAACCCTATTTTTTTCTAAGTTAGCTAAAATTTGGACATGCTAAGACATTTTTGGGTATAATTATGTCTAAGTTAGTTAAAGTTGATTCATCGTTTGGTGGTGTATTAGACTTCTTGTGTTTTGATTTATCATTTGATGGTTGTATTTAACTACTTATATCCAATGTTTAAGGATACCAATATTTTTATTTTTTTATTTTCAAGTTAAATGTTCGTTTGCGTTCTTTTTTATTTGCTTGCGTTCGTTTGTGTTCGATACTAGCGTTCACGAACTGTTCGTGAACAACTAAATTTCCTTAACGAACGAACATGAACATAAACTTATGTTCTGTATACGTTCGTGAACAGTTTGCGAACATGTTAATTTTCTTAACGAACGAACACGAACATGGCCTTGTTCGTGTTCGTTCGGTTCGTTTACAGCCCTAAGTAGAACCATAGATGCATACTATATAGTTTGAATTAAAGCATGCCCTTTCATCAATGAAGCAGGTCCTTATTTCCGTTAATATGATTCTTGTACTGACCGTCTACCAACTTCAACCATAACGAATTATAAATTTTTTAAGATTTTTCGAATAATAACTAGCTGTGTAAAGCAGTCGAGCCCGAGTCTAACTAGGCTCGAGCTCGGTTCGTCATGTTTTTATGAGCTCGGCTCACGACCGTCTACCAACTTCAACCATAACGAATTATAAATTTTTTAAGATTTTTCGAATAATAACTAGCTGTGTAAAGCAGTCGAGCCCGAGTCTAACTAGGCTCGAGCTCGGGTCGTCATGTTTTTATGAGCTCGGCTCACGAGTAAACCCCAAATTATATAACCATTTATGTTTGTTATTGCTATGACTATTCAACTTGCGTTACAATTTTATTATTTTTATCATTTTTGTTGTTCAACCCGTGTAATACACGGGTTACTAACCTAGTTGAATATACAAATAAAATTACATATAAGTTTAAAATATGATATTTAGTAAATTTTATTAAAGTAAGCGTTAAAATTATGCATCTTACTTAATGTCTTCAAAAATTAAAATTATATTAATCATTTTAATATTTTAAATATTTTATGATTAATTTTAAGATATATTATTATAATTTCAACCAATATGATGAAATGATTAAAAAAAAGTTGGCATATATGATGAAATGATTAAAAAAAAAGTTAGTATATATACCGGTTTGTATATATACATAAGTTTGGATAACTCAAATTCGTAAACAATTGTGTAATTCCTATATGTTTAAGGAATGACTAATGCATTGGTTAAGAGATAAATTTGAACAATTTTATATATATTGTTTACGAGCTACCATGAATAGTAAATTTAAATTTAAAATAATATGTAACTTTTTAATATTTTATTATATCAATATATTATTTTTAATAATTATTTTTAACTTTTAACATATTTTCAGTTTTTCCTTTTATTATTATATTTACTTTTTAACGTATTTTCATTTTTTTTCTTTCTAAAACCATATTTCCTTTATCGTTTATTTTTTTTTTAATAATTATTTTTTTTAATTCATTTTGCTTTTTCAATTAATTTGATCTTTTTTTAATAACATATGTTCGTTATTTTTTAAGCTTAAGTACGTAGTTTTGTTTAATTTTTACCCTCGATCAAATATAAGTTTTATTAAAAACGAATTTACATTCCAAATAAAGTATTTATTTGGTATCGTAATATGGTACGATGATATCGTCTGAACCGATTCTAACGGTTAGGCTTTCTGAATAACATGCTACATTTTCAATTAAACGTTTGTTTTACATTATCATTTGCTTCGTTTCGCGGTAACACACGACGTAAAAGAACCTAGTATAAATTAAAAATAGGAAATGCATTAATTAAAAGACAAATTTGAATCAACTAAACTGAAAATAGGAAACAATAATCTATCTATTATCTATAATAAACATGAACAATTTGGCTCAGTACAAAGGCATCCCTTGGCAAACCACCTCTCTTCCACTTTGCCACCACTCCACCACCACTACAACACCACATCCACCACCATCATCCACCTTAGAGTGTGTTTAGTAGTCTCGGGATCCAAGATTGATCGTAAGAGTTCTTGTTAATCAAAGGCCATGTTTGGCTAAGTCTATTACATCATTTGGTGAAGACAAGTTTTTAATGTATTACTTTTGATTTTTAATCTTTTTGCACTTTTTATTTGGTTTGGTATTAATGACTTTAATAACTAGTTTCTTATGTTGAAGGTGAAACTTCTTTATCATTTGTCCATGGTGTCTTGGCATTACTTTACTGTCTATATAAAGTAAAAGATTTTCACCATTCATATCTCTACGGTCTATATAGAGATACATTGGCTACCTGGTCGGGGGTTAAGGGAATGGTTTAGTAAGGTTCTTGCCTTGTTGAGTGTATAGATCCTTCAAGGACCTGGGTCAACCTTACTAGGACCTCCTCCATTACCCACTGGTATTGGATGGCGAGGGTGCGAATGGTTTGATCCCCTCATATGTAAACTACTATTAATATATTAAACCGGCTATTTGGGATTGTATCCCTGCTGACTCAAACCATTTAGCCGAGGGTAACGTCGCCTTCAAAAGAGAGGCCTACCACTTTTCACATTAATAACTTAATTAATTATCTTTCAATATTCCGACCGTTTGGGATTGTATCCTTGCTGACTCAAACCACTGGGTTGAGGGTAACGTCACCTTCAAAAGAGGGGCCTACCACTATAACTAAGATAATCTGTTAAAAAGTGAAAAAGTGCGGAAATCATCAAAGGATACATTAAAGGCGAGTCGGATCCAAGTGATTCATCTTGTCTATCTATTTTTATTTTTTTTATTTTTAGCATTTTTAGTGTTTATTTTTCATTCAAAACCTTTTCCAAATTTTTTAGATTGATTAGACGTTGAGGATAAACCGGTATTAAAAGCTCTTGTATCCTTGGACGACCTCGGTATCTTACCAACGCTATACTACGCTCACGATGGGTGCACTTGCCCATGTGTGTGTTTAGTGTTAGTAGAATATCGTGTTTTATAAATTTAAAACGTGATTAACGTGTAAAATGAGCTTAAAATATCAATAAAAAGATATTACACCCGACACACACCAAGTTTTAGGCACCGATGCCGGGGGCACAAGGATTTTAAGAAAGTTAGGAATCAACGGCCTAATCGTTTTTCTATTTTTTAGGAATTTTCTTAATTTTTCAGCTTCTGCAGACTTCAGCACGGGGCCGTGCCTGGTCGGACACGGGCTGTGCCCAGCATCCTTACTGGCAGTTTTTGTTTTCTGAGTTATAGAAGGGTGACCACGGGGCCGTGGCGATGCAGCACGAGGTCGTGTTGAACCCTACAATAACTGAGAATCTAGAAAACAATCACTGTAACCACGACCACGGGTCGTGGTCAGCAACCACGGGGCCGTGGTGAGACTTCTGACTAACAATCTTTTTTGTTTTTATCGCAGGACTTGGAACCCAGGCGCAACACCTGAACTTGCTACGCAATGCATGAGCTCCAGTTCCAATAAAGACTTAAAAGAACCTCTAGATGAACCCGAACGCTTTCTAAGAAAAAGACTTAAAGCTAAAATCCAAGAGAAAGTTTCAGGGGACCCACTTCCTATGGCGGATCAGCGTACCCTAATGGATTACCTACGGCCCACGGTAGGTAATCTCGGCGCCACTATCAATGCACCGAATGTCGATGCCAACAAATTCAAACTTCGGCCGCATTTGATACAAATGCTCCAAAACTCTGCAACTTTCCATGGGCTTGCGGACGAAGATCCCCACCTTTCGGATCAACGGGGCATCAAACGACGCCATCCGCCTCCGGATGTTCCCATTTTCACTAAAAGACCGAGCTAAGGCTTGGCTTAACACCCTCCCAAGTGGTTCGGTAAACACTTGGGATGAACTAGCCCAAAAGTTTCCATATAAGTATTTCCCTCCTTCTAAAACAGCTAAATTAATGACTGAAATTAATACATACTCACAAGAGGATGGGGAATCCTTATATGAATCTTGGAAAAGGTTCAAGGAGCTATTAAGAAAATGCCCTCCTCATGGTCTTGCAGTATGGCAACAAGTATCCACTTTCTATAATGGGTTGTTGCCACACACAAGACAAACACTCGACTCTAGCTCCGGGGGACTTCTAGGTAATTGTCGCCCAAATGAATTTTATAATCAAATTGAGGAAATTGCTCAAACCAATTTTTAATGGCACACTCCCCGAGGCACTAAATCTATTACCCCGGGCGCCCATAAGGTTGATGAAAGCACTTCTTTACAAGCCTGAATCGAGGTCCTCTCTTCAAAAATCAAAAAGTTAGAAATGGCAAAAACGGCCTCGGTTATGGCTTGCGAAGGGTGTGGTGGGCTACATGAAAATTAGAGTTGTATGAAAGAAATGGATAATCAAACGAAAATGGTAAACTACATTGATAATAGACCTAGACCGTCGGGTCCTCCAACAGGTACCCACAACCAAGGATGGCGTAACCACCCTAACCTTGGTAGGAGAGAACCCGACAATAGTAGTAATCAACAAAACCAAAACCAATGAACGAACTTTCAACAACCAAGAAATGAGTCACAAAATTTCTCTCAACAACAACACGGGGGACGAGAAAGGCTTGAAGATACTATCTCACACCTCATCTCCCCGACACCGAAAAGAAAAACTCGGATCGATTCCAAAAAATGGAATTGAGCTTTAGAAATCAACAGGCTAGTATTCAAAACATTGAAAAACAACTAAATCAACTAGCTCAAAATTTCTCCGAGAGACCACAAGGCACGTTACCCAGAAATACTGAGACCAACCCAAAGGCGCAAGTGCATCTCATAACGTTGAGAAACCGTACCGTAGGTCCCGAGGAGGCTCTGCTACCTCCATCTGACAAAAGTCTACCCATTCAAACCATGACTCCATCAACACCCCAAAAAGAAACAACTCCTCTGCCAAAAGACCGATGAGCAATTCACAAAATTCGTAAACTTATTAAAACAGTTGCACATCAATCTTCCATTTGTGGAAGTCCTAACTCAAATGCCTAAATATTCAAAATTCATGAGAGACTTTCTCACTCACAAAAGGAAAACTGAAACGTTGTAATTAGTTAATTTAAGTGAAGAATGCTCCGCCGTGCTACTCAACAAACTCCCACAAAAGAAAATTGACCCCGGAAGCTTCACCATCCCTTGTTCCATTGGGGGATCACCTATACGCAATGCGCTAGCCGTTCTTGGGGCTAGCATTAATCTCATGTCCGCATCAATGTTTGACCGACTAGGACTAGGTAAAACAAGCCCCACAAAGATGAGCATATAACTCGCCGATAGGTCTATCAAATATCCACAAGGTGTCGCCGAAAATCTATTGGTAAAAGTCGGAGACTTTGTCTTCCCGACCGACTTTGTCATACTCGATATGGAGGAAAGTACCACTCATTTTAGGAAGACCATCCCTAGCCACCGCTCACGCAATTGTAGATATGAGTGGAGGGAAGTTAACATTGAGGGTCGGAGACAAAGAAATGGAGTTCAGGGTTGGGAAAAGAGTAGAAGACGACGACCCGGTCAACTACATGGACGTCATAGACTCAAGCTTGGATGCTGCTCTCCGACGGTGCAACATGGGATGCAAGGCATCCCACTTGGGTAACAAATGACTGACTTTGGGTCTAGCCAAGGACCCTTATAAACGTAACGCACCACGGAGGCATTCCGCGAAACTATCCTTAGTTTTAATTTAGATTAACTTTTATGTTTTCTAGTTTAGATTTACTTTTCAGTATAAAACACACTCGAAAAGGTGGAGGTTACCAAGGGAAAGAATAAACCACACCCCATGCACAAAAACAGAGCCTCCCTACAATTTTCCTTCATTACAGCAAGTTCAGCACGGGGCCGTGCTCAGCCCAACATGCCCCCGTGCCTAAGGTTCTGAAGAAAATGCCTAGTACAGGTAACTGGACACGGGGTCGTGCTCACTGAACACGCCCCCGTGCCCAGTCTTCTTTTTAATATGGTACTGGCAATCTGACCACGGGGCCGTGCCCGGACCAACACAGGGCCATGGCCAGACGCCTAGTAACATAAAATTTTGTTTTTATACACCTTTTTACACATTCAATCAACCTAAAAACTTATTTTTGGGACACATTGAGGACAATGTGTAATTTACGTGTGGGAGGATGCTAAAACCTTGAATTTTGCAAGTCCTAATAACAAGCCTTACACAAAACTCTATTGGAACCGCTAATCACCCCAAATTTTTTCAAAAACTTTTTAATTTTTTTTACTTGTCTTGGTTTAATTTAGGAATAACAAGTTCTAAAAAGGTTATATTTTTACAAATTTACAACCGACAGCGTCGTGATAAAAAGAACCAATATAAGAAAATTATGAAATGGCATGACAAATCTAGTTAAAATTTGATTATATATACTTGATCACAATATAAACTCATTCCCACAATAAGTGAGTTTTGAGCCTTTATTGAGCATACAAGCATACATCTTTAAACTAAATGCTCATTTTTCGTTTCTTGTGTGAATAGCCGCTTGGTTCTTACGACTCTAGAACGTGCCACGACAATACATTCCCGGTCCTTACCAACTTAAACCCAAGTAAGTAAATGATGGAGGCATTAGGACTAACCCATTTTTCTTTTCAACACCATTATTTTTCATTTTCTTTTTCATATACCCAAAATCCCCCTAGTTAACCCCTTTGAGCCTAAACCTTTTCATTGCTAAACCCACAAAACAAACACCCTTTACCCACCAAAACCTTTTTCTTTTCAACCCTTATTTTAGTAAAAAGCTCGGTTTTTCTTGTGAAGTTTCTTTATAAAAAAAAAGTCTAGCAATAAACAAACAAAGTCCTCAAAGAAACTTTGTTTGAAAATGCTTAGTTTGAATAAAAGTCACAAAAACAAAAGGTTTTACAATGACCGACGCTTTTAGCCCTTTTTACTAACCACTACCCAAAAACACCTACCCTTAGCCCAAGCCTAACCCTTCCCCAAGTCCTATTGCTATTTACAAAGGTTTATAGTTAAAAAGGAGTAGGATTGATTGCTTGGCTAGCTTATGGTAGAAGTAAGTTCTGTGACATCTGTGCCTCCACGGTCATCAAACAGATACCAAACCAATGAAATATTGTATTTCATACTTGGTATTTGTATAAATATGTGTATCATTTGCACATATCAATTCTTGTTCGATTTCGAGCTCTAAATCGCTTTCTGGGAAGTTATACACGAACTGATGCATAAACGTAATCAGTTTAACGCAACAAACACTCTGGAATAGTGACATGGGATTAACATACCTTAAATAACCTTTACATAACTTATAAATAAGTTTTGGAAGGTTTGGTGTGTCGAAATCAAGTTTATTCGCTTACAAGGACTAATTTCGACAAACTGCGAAAGTATGCCGATTTTTACTGTAACGAACATTCCGGAACTTGATCATAAGTTAAACATACCCTAAATAACCTTTACATAGTTTAAAAATTGGCTTTGAGGGGTTTGGTGTGCTAAAATAAACTTTTTGGTCATTCAGGGACTAAAAGCATCAAAAAGTGCATAAGTTTGCATTTTTGCGCATATCTTACGTTCTGAATATATCCGGACATCCAAAAATTTATGTAATCATTAAAATATTTTATTTTAGTGATTGGCATGATAAAATTTCATTTGTCGCGTAATTTGGATCGTTTTTCGCGTCCGTTCGTGTTTCGTCGTAATTAACCGCACAACGCAACCGTACGACCAAACGAACCGACATCCGAGATGTTTTTGAGCATGTTTCATGTTCCCTATACTTTAAATTCATTTTAGAAACTTGAAATGAGGTTAACGGGGTTTAAACGCATCAAAAATGGCTTAAAAGTGTTGTAGGGACCATTTATGCCATTTTGGCAAAGTTTCTGGAGCTGGCACACGGTGGCGCTGCGCCACCACCATAAGGATTTGCCGTGGCATGACACCACCACCACATCTGGGCAGAAACTCAAGTTTCAGCAACAACAGGTTATTTTCTGCACTTAACTTGAAGTTTAGGGGCTATTTTGTAACATTTGCAATACCGTGTGATGGTTTTTGGGCACCCCTAGTATTCCAAAACCTTTTGCCCACATGTATGGTCCAGATTGAAGCTCAATTATGGAGGAACGATCCTAACGGTTCTTCAAACTCTATATAAACCCACTTGATCTTCATTCATTCCTCACATTTGCTCTCAAATTCTTCTCTAAGTTGAAGCTCTCACCTTGTGAAGCTTCATACCTGAGAATTTTGAGATCAAATCTTCATAGCTTGGACCTTTTGTAAGTTTCCTTCATGCTTGTTCATGTATTTGAAGCATAAAAGTCAAACAGTGTTTGACTTTCTGCGTTGACCAGTTTATGGTCAACACGAAGTTCATTTGAACTTCGCAACGTGGGCGTAATCACGATGCTCATAGTCCTTGGTGACTATACCTACTGATTACCACGTTATTTAGGTTTAGTGACGAGTCATAGTTTCGGTCAAAATGCGCGTTTATGCGTATTTTGCAACCAAACTATTCTTGGGTATCAAAACCGTTTGTTTTAATATCAAACTTGTTTTCTAACTTCGGTAAACATGTTTTAACATGTTTAGCTCATCACTTTAGGTTTAGTGCTTTTATAGGGTCGTAAGATAAGCGGTCTAAACAACCGCTTAGACTTTCGAACCCGACCCGTTTGGTCAATCGTTAGGATTCGACCAAGCATATTTTGTGACCATAGTTGTATAGGGAATAACCTTCCGAGGTTATACTTTATGGTCACTACGTTTAGTTAGTTGTATGATAGGTAGTTTATATGCCTTAGGAAAATGACCAAAATGCCATTTTTACGCAGAAATTCATTTTAAGCATATGTAACCTAAATTTTTACATCTAAACTGATTAGGTAACATTATTAGACATGTTAAGGCATATAATACTTGTCATAGGACTAGTTAGGAGGTCCGAACGTGTTTTACGCGAACGACGCGTTAAAGTAGCGTAAGCTACCTAAACGGGTCGTAATGGGTCGTAAGCACTTAGGATAGGTTTCGTTTTAGAATGTAGGCTTTGTTAAACCATATTGCATGAGTTCCTATACTCATTAGGTTTACGAAACCTCATTCTATCCGATCTTCCGGTTTAGGTCCGGTTTATTAACATAGTTACCTATATTAGGTGCCGTTTGATTTCCGTGATCCCTCTTGCTTTGGTTGGTTGTTATTCAAGACTTCTAAGCACCCTCAAGTGAGTACATAGACCCCCCTCTCTTTTTATATGTTTTCAAGGTGATTATGTGAGTACATAGTCCCCTCTTTTACTGTTTTTCAAACATTTTGGGGTGAAACACATGTGCCTACTTGTTACTTTCGTTCTTTTCATGTTTTTATATCATACTTGTTATGTTCATTAGTACACGTATAGTAGATGATTTCATTATGTTTTTGCTATGTATGTCTATTTAGTGCATACATAGTACATTATTTTACATTACATTACATTTTATGCTATGTATGTCTATTTAGTGCATACTTAGTACATTGTTTTACATTACATTTTATGCCATGTATGTCTATTTAGTGCATACTTAGTACATTGTTTTACATTACATTTTATGCTATGTATGTCCATTTAGTGCATACTTAGTACATTGTTTTACATTACATCTTATGCTATGTATGTCTATTTAGTGCATACTTAGTACATTGTTTTACATTACATCTTATGCTATGTATGTCCATTTAGTGCATACTTAGTACATTGTTTTAAATTACATCTTATGCTATGTATGTCCATTTAGCGCATACTTAGTACATTGTTTTACATTACATTTCATGCTATGTATGTTCATTTGTTGCATACTTAGTACATTATTTTCATAAAACATGCTTACATTTGGTATGACATTTGGTTTGTTTAAATGGGACACAAATACATTCATTAACATTGATCAAGCCGTTCGTTAGTAGGTAGTGGTACCATAGGAATTGACAACTCCCGTTACTGAAATCCTATGTTTGTTTGGATGGAAGGAATGACCGAATTCGATACACATAATTTAGATAAACCTTTAACTTCGTTTAAGGGTTTGTCGCCACAGTCTCAAGGCTTGAGTGTATGCATTAAAACAACACCGCATAAATGTTTGTATCAGTAAAGCATGCATTATTTTACAAAGCATAACTTTTGATTTATTCAAATACTTTGTTTTGTGCATTTTTACATATGATTAAGTAGTCACTTTTTACTTGTCATACATGACATTTGTTTACACATTACATGATTTACATTTGACAATAGACATGGTTTTTACATAAACATTTGACAATTGGTTTAAACAAGACATTTTTGGTGGTTTGTTTTGGTAAGTGATTTAAGTAACGAGGCGTGTGTAATATGATAAAAGCATGGTGGATACGCCGCTGGTACTTCCTATATATATGTGCTTTTATGATATTACATATCGTAGCGTTATTTAAACCATTTCAAGATAGACATAATACATTTTACACTTATATCACATCTTCATGAAACATTGTTTTGCAAAAAACATATTTTATACAAACTCATTTTACTTGGTCATTTATTTATCTGTGCATCTTTCTTTCATATCATCTGATTTCATATCACTATTTGTATGAATTATAAAAGAAAACATTTTACAAGGTTTGTGACTAACTTTTGTTAAACATTTTCTTTAAACTTACAAGTCATGAATCATATTTTCAATAAAACCTATTTAACTCACAGGCATTTTTATGCCGACCTACCTATTTTCACATGTGTTTTCAGGAGATGATGCATAAGATTAATCAAGATACACTTAGGCGGACTTGGGCCTTAGTGACATTAAAGGACGCAAGACTATTTAATTATGTTATGATTCTTTGTTCGTTAAGACATTGTAACTTCTTTTAATAAATAAAGCAACATTTAAATTTCCATGTGTTATGAAACAATGATTCTGTTACAACACTCCCCGACGATTCCGCCATGATTTGTTGTTTTACGCGGTTGGGGTGTGACAGAAAAGTTGGTATCAGAGCTCATGGTTTTAGGGAATTAGGTTATTAGTAATGCTTTGACCTATTCTATAACCTTCCTAGGACCCTAACAGAAGATCCTTGTGTTTAGATCTTAAAACAATACCGTCACCTATCTTTAGGAGACAACCACAACAAGAACATAAATTTCGAATCCGATTTGAAAACCAATCATCTGTTCTAGGATGATTTATTATAAGGTTTTGAACCCTCTAAGTTTTCAAAATCTCATCAAAGTTGGGTCTTATAATGTGAATACGTGCAATCTGGAAGGGTGGATACATGTACTCTGAGTTTTCTGTCTAAGGCTAGAGTGTTCGTACAAATCCACATAATCGGACCAGTCACTCTTACCTGGGAACTCTTGGGGTGAGTGTCCACTTATAGGATAAAGCATGTCTTCACAATTCATTAATATAACCCGCTTACTTTGATTAGTCACCATCTCATTTGTTTGCCCTAGGTAACAAACAAATGATCACAATTTTTATGCGTTATCTTTCTGTTTTGGTTATCCGATAACATTTCACTTGTTTCTCCCTAAGTCTTTTATTTGTTCTAGAATGTCTCTTCATCGCAACGACGCTTAGTTATCCGAGCAGTCTACCAAGTTTGCCCAACGAATAGGTGAAGTAGTCCTGAAGACTGTTGAATTAGCTGTTGCCATGACTCGTCTCACGGATGAAGTTACTCAAGAGACACCGAAGGAAACAGAAGCCAAGCCTTCACCAAAACCAAAGAAACGTAAAGCTTCAGAGAATCCTCCAGTCGTTGCACCAAAACAGGCAGGACCTAGCCAAGAGGCAGCAGCACCAGCCAAGAAGCCTTACAACGGAACTGCACCCTTGTGCAACCAATGTAGCCTTCATCATCACGCTAGTGTGAAGTGCCGCAAATGCCAAATTTGTGGACTTATAGGTCATACAGGAAGAGTTTGTCCAGCTGCAGCTGCACCAAATCAAGCCGGCAACAATCCTGCTCAAGCTCGTTTTTCACCGGGGTCTTGCTACAACTGTGGCGAGATGGGCCATTTCTGAAGGAATTGCCCAAAGATTGTCAATGCAAATCCAACCCACGGATGAGCATTTGGCTAGTTAGAAGAAGCTGCTGCTTTAAATAATTTGAATCTTATGCTTTTGTATCTTTTGTTGAACCCTGAAACAATCTGTTTTGTTTATAAATAAATTGTTGTTCACAATTCTGATATACAAGTGTAGTTACATGTGTGTATGGCATTCCCCTATGATACCTACATCAAGGACTATGTTCTTTAAACAAACTACTCTTGTAATTCTCCCATTCTTGTGATTGCTCATGATTTCCTCAAAAATTCTAAGTACATATTTCATTCTGAGAAACGAAGTACAAGAAATAAAGTGACATTACGAGTAATCGTGCTTTTGCACATCTGTGCCTTTAAATCCTTGGTTAGATAACTAAGGGTAATTTTTTCGATCTCATACCCATATCATTACATTCTAGTTTTCATAACAACAATACATAATATATGCTTTTCAAAAACAACCTTCATGATTTCAGAATATCTCATATAGTTTGAAAACATTTTTAACATAGTATATTTACTTAATATATCAAATGCATGATTTCAAAAGCATCATTCATGTTTTCAAAAACCTTATACATAACTTCAAATTTCATCTCGCATGATTTTAAAACATTTTTATAAACATATTTACCTAATACATCTACCTTATGATTTCAAAAGTATTATGTAAGTTTTCAAAAACATTAAACACATTTCTAAAAGAACCCCATGCATAGTTTTCAAAAAAATTTTTGCTCATACATTGACTTACCCTTCAAATTCTGCTTCATATGTCGCCTTGGCATACCTAGCACCTCAACTTCATGAGTATTTTACCTTATGTTTTGACTTAAGCACGTCTAGTGCAAGGGTTTGAAGCGTCTCCCGTTATTCGAATTCTAAAAAAAAAAATCCATATGGGATCTTCTTATCTTGACAATTAGATCATGGTGGATGTTTATTGTTCAAATCGGAGTCCTTAATTGGATTCCTTGTGTACCTTAATTCGAATATTACGATTCCTTGTAATCGAAATCGAATTTTCTTTTTAAGATCTTCCTATCCTTATAGTTAGATTCTTGAGAATGTTTAAAAGTACCTATCGAAATCCATGGATTGGATTCCTGGTGTGCTTTGAATACTCGTATGCTCAGATTAACAAACAAATTAACAAAAATGATAACAAACAAGTTAAACAATTATGTGATTATGTGTTTATGTGTTTTCTTTTATGTTTTGTGTATTTGTGTAATCTGGATATTCGTTATCCAAATCCTCGTAGAATCTTCCATATCTTCGTATGAGGGATTCATAGTAGGATATTCAAAAGGTACTACCTTAAATCCTTAATGGGCTTCTACGTAATAGTTAAGACCCTTGGATTATATAGTACCATTCCATGATTCAAAAGAGACCCTTGAGTGGTCTAGTTAAAAAGATTGATTCAAAATCTGGTTAAGAATGGCATGTGATGAAATAATTGAAAAGACTCCTTGGTGGTCTATTTAAAGAGATCATTTATTGATTTAATTAAAAAGGACCCTAGGATGGTCTAGTCACACTCATCACAGGTTTGTTCATTTGGTTTTCCCCTACACATTATAAAATGCCCTGTGCGGACTATGCAAGGAATTACGTAATTATGGACGCGTACATAATTATGAAATTCAGTGCACCAGAACCCCAGTAACATTTATCATGTGTAAGAACCTATAGTGGCAACAATAACGAAACATGATCAATATAATGGAGGGACGGTGGACGCACCAATGGCGCTTCATATACTTGTATATAAGTGTCCCTCTTACATTGTAAGCGTGATTTTATTTAAAGTTACTAGAAGTTCAGAACTCTAACCAGTGTTGTTTTATCATTTCAACTTCATGTTTCAAGCTCTCACAAGTTTCCTCTAAATAAATTTCAGGACGAAATTTCCTGAAGTAGGGGAGACTGTGACATCTGTGCCTCCACGGCCATCAAACAGATACCAAACCAATGAAATATTATATTTCATACTTGCGATTTGTATAAATATGTGTATCATTTTCACATATTAATTCTTGTTCGATTTCGAGCTCTAAATCGCTTTCTGGGAAGTTATACGCGAACTGATGCATAAACGTAATCAGTTTAACGCAACAAACACTCTGGAATAGTGACATGGGATTAACATACCTTAAATAACCTTTACATAACTTATAAATAAGTTTTGGAAGGTTTGGTGTGTCGAAATCAAGTTTATTCGCTTACAGGGACTAATTTCGACAAACTATGAAAGTATGCCGATTTGTAGTGTAACGAACATTCCGGAACTTGATCATAAGTTAAACATACCCTAAATATCCTTTACATAGCTTAGAAATAGGCTTTGAGGGGCTTGGTGTGCTAAAATAAACTTTTTGGTCATTCAGGGACTAAAAGCGTCAAAAAGTGCATAAGTTTGCATTTTCGCGCATATCTTACGTTCTGAATATATCCGGACATCCAAAAATTTAAGTAATCATTAAAATATTTTATTTTAGTGATTGGCATGATAAACTTTCATTCGTCGCATAATTTGGATCGTTTTTCGCGTCCGTTCGTGTTTCGTCGTAATTAACCGCACAACGCAACCGTACGACCAAACGAACCGACATCCGAGATGTTTTTGAGCATGTTTCATGTTCCCTATACTTTAACTTCATTTTAGAGCCTTCAAATGAGGTTAACGGGGTTTAAACGCATCAAAAATGGCTTAAAAGTGTTGTAGGGACCATTTCTGCCATTTTGGCAAAGTTTCTGGAGCTGGCACATGGTGGCGCTGCACCACCACCATAAGGCTTTGCCGTGGCACAATGCCACCACCACATCTGGGCAGAAACTCAAGTTTCAGCAACAGCAGGTTATTTTCAGCACTTAACTTGAAGTTTAGGGGCTATTTTGTAACATTTGCAATACCGTGTTATGGTTTTTGGGCACCCCTAGTATTCCAAAACCTTGTGCCCACATGTACGGTCCAGATTGAAGCTCAATTATCGAGGAACGATCCTAACGGTTCTTCAAACTCTATATAAACCCACTTGATCTTCATTCATTCCTCACATTTGCTCTAAAATTCTTCTCTAAGTTGAAGCTCTCACCTTGTGAAGCTTCATACCTGAGAATTTTGAGATCAAATCTTCATAGCTTGGACCTTTTGTAAGTTTCCTTCATGCTTGTTCATGTATTTTAAGCATGAAAGTCAAACAGTGTTTGACTTTCTGCTTTGACCAGTTTATGGTCAACACGAAGTTCGTTTGAACTTCTCAACGTGAGCGTAATCACGATGGTCATAGTCCTTGGTGACTATACCTACTGATTACCACGTTATTTAGGTTTAGTGACGAGTCATAGTTTCGGTCAAAATGCGCGTTTATGCGTATTTTGCAACCAAACTATTCTTGGGTATCAAAACCATTTGTTTTGATATCAAACTTGTTTTCTAACTTCGTTAAACGTGTTTTAACATGTTTAGCTCGTCACTTTAGGTTTAGTGATTATATAGGGTCGTCAGATAAGCGGTCTAAACAATCGCTTAGACTTTCGAACCCGATCCGTTTGGTCAATCGTTAGGATTCGACCAAGCATATGTTGTGACCATAGTTGTATAGGGAATAACCTTCCGAGGTTATACCTTATGGTCACTACATTTAGTTAGTTGTATGATAGGTAGTTTATATGCCTTAGGAAAATGACCAAAATGCCCTTTTTACGCAGAAATTTATTTTAAGCATATGTAACCTAAATTTTTATATCTAAACTGATTAGGTTCCATTATTAGACATGTTAAGGCATATAATACTTGTTATAGGACTAGTTAGGCGGTCCGAACGCGTTTTACGTGAACGACGCGTTAAAGTAGCGTAAGCTACCTAAACGGGCCGTAAGCACTGAGGATAGGTTTCGTTTTAGAATGTAGGTTTTGTTAAACCATATTGCATGAGTTCCTGTCACACCCCGACTTTCCACGTGTCACCGGTGGGCCCGGTGGGGAGTATCGTGACGTGGTTGGCAACAATAGTCAAACAACACAATATATAAATGCACAGCGGAAGCAAAAGATAATTATTATTACTTTTCCGAATATAAAGTAATATTCAATATTACAACGGAAAGTAAAGGATCCACAGGCGGATCTTAAAATATATCATTTGTTCAACAGACTTTAGGCGCCTAGAACTTGCAAGATTCCTTAGAACCGCCCTGAGCTTCCAGCCAATTATGTTCAGTACCTGTCACTTAACCCTTTTTGGAAAATACGTCAGTTTTCACTGGTAAATACACTCAACCGACTCATTTTGGAAAAATGATTGAAAATTGGTTTGGATGCACTTGGCACAAAATATATTGACACTTTGATTAAAATGCACAGAGGCAAAATTAATCTTTTATACTTGGAACAATTATAGTTATAACCTTGTATACAGATTTACATGTTCGTTGTACGTTCAGGGCCCGATGTAGAAACCGAGTCAAGATTAACAGACACGCCACAAGTATAGGCCCACAAGAGAGTGAGATACCGTTTCCCTTATGCAACTGTCAGGTGTACGCCTACACCCCGTGCATAAGACGTGGCCATTTTATAACACAATGATGTCAAGGATATCCGGGACATGGTCATTAACCCCTAAGGCTTTTATTTCAAACAATACAGATTAAACCGGGTTACCTCAATAATTTAACCTTCATTAAGATTAAATATTCAATACCCGACCAAGCGGTATCATTATACCGTATTCCAAGCCCGTATAGGGAAAATAAGTTAAGAGTATTTACCTGAGCTAGCTCCTGTCTTAAGTAGCAAGAATCTAATAACTCAGCCGTAGTCACTTAAGTAAGCGTAGGTACAATTTACCGGAAAGCTCTAGTCTGGAATGATGGTGTAAATAATTAATTAGAATGCTAACGGGTCTTTAATTAAGCTTAGACCGGTTAGTCTTACTGGAAGATACGGTTCGTACGCACTATTAAGCGAAGACCGGAATAGAATGTGTTTTAGACCCGACAAGTTTGGAGACTTGTATAATATGGGTAAACTAAACACATTCTGGATTTTGAGATAAAACCAATAAGGTTTGACCCGTTTCGGCTAATTTATGTAAACTTGTTACATAAACCGAACCGAACGCGTAACAAGCGTAACGGGTATTCATTAGAGCCATCTACAGGTTTCCTAAGTTAATTATGCCTCAAATATGTTGTGACATCAGTATGATGTCTTTCATTATGCCCGAAACGAATTTAAACACAAACTATGCCCCGTAGGGGTAGTTTGGTTATTTTAAAGGTTGTAAAAGAGTTTAAATGTTTAACTGAGTTACAGGTCTGATGTAAACAGCAAACATACTCAATCTGATGATTTATAACAGTAGGCTAAAGCATATATGTGAAATTTATCATCTTTAACCAAACTATGCCCCGTAGGGGTATTTTGGTAATTTCACATAAGCCGAAAAGCTCAAAAACAAAGTCTGAGTTAATCAACCTTTGCTTACTGTTAAAGTATCATAATTTGCCTCATATATCAGTAGGTATCAACCCGGGTACGTCCAATATGATTTTAGGACATACTATGCGTTAAAAACGCTAATTATGGCGATTAAAGACCATTTCCGGGTTCTATACTTAAATCTGATATTTTTATATTTCCAGAAGGCTTAAAATAATTTATTTAACATATGTGATCAGTAGCAAAAGGTTTGGATTCGTTTAGATAAGTAAAACTCATTTTATGGCCCGTAAGGGCAAAACCGACAATTACCGGATTAAGCCTACGACTACTAGTTATGCTCGGCCTAAAATTAATTAAAAATCTTTAAAAATCCCAAAATAATATATAACATCAGTGGGTAAAAGATTTGATATCAAAAAGTATGTTTAACTAGGCTATACGCTAATTACGCCATTTTGTTAACATAAAGCTTTAATTTAGCGACAATGAGCATAACTCTTAATCTACAAGTCAAACTGATGTCAAACTTTTCATACAAGTCTATACATCAGTAACTAAGGTTTCTACACTTTTACATTTTCATAAATCACGTTTTAAGGCAATAAGGGCATAATGGTCAACATATGAGCAATTAACGGAATCATGCTTATTAATCGGATAACTAATGAACCGAGGTGTATAATCACAGAGGGTTATACTTGCATGTAACCTGGTCCAAATGAAGCTCTAAGGTATTTCTAAAACATACCTAAACGGGTCAGAACTGAAGTCAAAGCAAAAGTCAAAGCTTTGCGACTTTCGGTTCCGAACCGGGTCTAAACAGGAAATAGTCGGGTTGAACATGTTGGGACATGTTCTTACACTTATTTCTAAGTTACAACAATGTTCAAACAGGTTATATATGTTCTAGATAGCTAATTATGCATAAATGACCTTTTAAGCATTATGTTGACTTTTTAATTAAAGGTTTGACCCGACATTTGACCTGGTTAGGATGGTGATCAGGGGAAACCCTTTTGGGGTTTTATTACCCGCATAAATACCAACCTATAACTACTTTTAATTCGAGATATGATTGAGCCATTATTGACTAATCTCGAAGTCAAACCGTAATTACGACGGTTTGACTTTTAGCTAATTAACTAAGCTAAAAGTAATTAGAGAAAGATTAGAACACTTACTGAAGTCCTATGCACGAAATAAGATCACTAGGTAGCAAGTTTGAGCTCCAGAATTGATCCAAGAGTGCAGGAGAATTGTGAGGAATGTTGTGACTTGAAGGCCCTTTATATAGTGGGTTTACACACCACAATCTATTGACACAAGAGTCTACATCCCTCCACAATGGTTCAACACATGTCTCTAGTATGTAGGGGGTGCCTAGGGGTCGTTTACAAGTGAGAAAAACCGGTGGAACAGGTCACAATCGCGTATAACAGCCAACAGAAGGTTTCTGGTCGCTGGCAGCAGGGTAGCGCACCGCTACGCTTCTGATGTAGCGCACCGCTAGCCTTCCTCAGGGGCAATTCTTCCATTTTTCAGTTTGCATCCCTGGCTCTTGGTGCTCCGAAAGGTCAACCAAGCTTAATTCTTGCATTTTGACCCCTTATTATTTATATACAAGGGCTTTATGACTTATACTCACTTTGCCAAGTCCCTGGACACTTCCGGTTAACCCGAAAAGTCATAACTTTTACCGTTGACGCTTTAACCCCTCGTACACGAATTTGATCATAACTTTCTCATACGATAACGAAACTTTATGAAATTTTAATCGTGCATTCTAGTGAGCATAATTAACCATTACAAAGCTTTGGGTTTGCTAAAAGGTCACTCAAAGGTATAACTTAAACATGTTGACACATTTAACCCCTGAAGTTTGTAACCTCTCACTTTTAGCTTCGTATGATCTATGATTTATTCGTTTGAAGGTATGAGCATCATGTAGGGCTAATGTGCAATACATTTATTCATTGTTGACATTTAGAACTCGTATATTTACATACTTTCCATGATTGTCAACTTTAGTCCTTCTAGAACATTATTTCACACGTTCAAACATATGACACGTGTCAACACATTATGGGACGTGAATTTTCGAGGTGTTACAGTTCCTATACTCACTTGGTTTACGAAACCTCATTCTATCCGATCTTCCGGTTTAGGTCCGGTTTATTAACATAGTTACCTATATTAGGTGCCGTTTGATTTCCGTGATCCCTCTTGCTTTGCTTGGTTGTTATTCAAGACTTCTAAGCACCCTCAAGTGAGTACATAGACCCCCCTCTCTTTTTAAATGTTTTCAAGGTGATTATGTGAGTACATAGTCCCATCTTTTACTGTTTTTCAAACATTTTGGGGTGAAACACATGTGCCTACTTGTTACTTTCGTGCTTTTCATGTTTTTATATCATACTTGCTATGTTCATTAGTACACGTATAGTACATGATTTCATTATGTTTTTGCTATGTATGTCTATTTAGTGCATACTTAGTACATTGTTTTACATTACATTTTATGCTATGTATGTCTATTTAGTGCATACTTAGTACATTGTTTTACAATACATTTTATGCTATGTATGTCTATTTAGTGCATACTTAGTACATTGTTTTACATTACATTTTATGCTATGTATGTCTATTTAGTGCATACTTAGTACATTGTTTTACATTACATTTTATGCTATGTATGTCCATTTTGTGCATACTTAGTACATTGTTTTACATTACATTTTATGCTATGTATGTCTATTTAGGGCATACTTAGTACATTGTGTCACACCCCAACCGATGGCAGAATCATCGGGGCACGGCACTAGGTGAATCAAATTGCTCAAGAGAATCCATAACAACTAAATTGCGACAGTATTTAATGCATTCATTATCCCATACTAATAAACAAGTACAATCACATAAGCTGTCACGAATTTTCATGTTCTCTCAAACAATACAAATCCGACAACATAGATTTTAGGTGTGTTTCTAGACTTCCTAGCTTGATTTGATGTAGACTGCGACTAAACCTGCAACATACGTTAAAATAATGTTAATACAAAAGTATTGGCGAGTATACAGGTTTGATATGTAATAGTGTAATAGATAAAAGCTGCGAATTTCCACATACATAAACGTAATACACGACATATATACTCACAAAATTGATACTACCAGCTAAGTCCTCGAGCTTCGATTGCGATTGCTAAACTAGACCTCGTCGGGCGCAATAGTACTATACTAGTCATGGTGGGACGTCGCGAGTATAAGTCCTAGCACATATGTAACTAGCATCCCGTATAACTATGCACGTAAGTCATTCGCAAGTGATAAATAGTTTAAGCATTTGATATAATTCGATTTGATAGCAATGTATGTTACACCCAAAAGTGCAAAAGCAAAAAGGGTTCAAGTATACTCACCGTCGGTGTTCAGCAAGTAAACACAACTTGGTTGAATTGAAGGGAACGCGTCCGAGATTAGCCTGATTATAGATTGATAGCGTAAGCGTTGAATAGTGCGATAAACGGTGGCGAATGAACCAAGTGTCGGATGGAAATCCGATCAGATAGCCAGTCGTTCGGGTGGCAATCCGTTCGGATGGTCATCCGATCGGATGACCATTCGATTGGATTGTCACTTTGTTTGGTGAAGAGGTGTTTGTGTATGATGGTTTGCCTTTTGAAGTTTTCGTGGTAGCATTTTGAAAATAGAGAAGTATCTCTACCTTTCAGGTCGGTCGATCGAACGGCAGGTCGATCGGGTGGCAACTCGATCGGGTGACTGTTCGATCGGACGGTGATCCGATTGGCAAGACACTTTGGTTGCTGATAAGTTCGTAGCAGACTGGTCGCTCGACCGGGTGGAAATCCAATCGGGTGACAATCCGTTGGAACTGATGTGTAATGAGGGTTTGTAAAACGTTTAAGTGTTGAGGGTCCAAAAGTCAGCCGGTCGGATAGTCGTTCGATCGGACGGCAATCCGATTGGACGGCAATCCGTTCATTGTTCAGATCCTTGAATATTTGAAAATTTGTTTAAGTCTTGACCCCAAGTGCAACCCGACCGGATTGCTGGTTGATCGGGTGGCAGTCCGATCGGACGGCAATCTGATCGGATGGTAACCCGTCCCGCAATCTTATCGTTTTCCATCTTGGCTATTTCGTTAAGTTTTTGCGATTTGATCGAGACGTTTCGACTACGAGCTAAACAATGGAACTCCACCAGGTCCGAGTCACCGGATCAGATGGGAATCACCCCGTCCTATCAGTTAACTGTTCTCGATGGTTATTCGTGTTTAACACGACAAGCCGGTCATCTCGTCGATAGGAACCAGTTCTCAAACCGACACTTCACTATAGGAAAAGTAGAAGGTCTGTACGAGCTCTGTTGCTACTGGTTTCGAGTGATAAGTTAGGAAAGTTTGAAGAAAACTTAGAAAACTTTGATTCGGCTTAGATTTGTGCGAGTTTATTGTTTATTTTCCGTGGAATCCATCAGATCTGGACTGTTCTTGATGAGATGAGGTCACACTTCATTGTTCCTAAGAACTTCATGATGACATCACCATAGAACGGCTCAAATCCAAAGATTTAACGGTGAAGAAGTGATATCTGATAGTGAGAAAGATGAAGGAGTGCGTGTAGATCATAGAAGTACAAGATTTGAGGTAGAAACTTACAAGAATCGCGAGAAATCGAGAGAAAATGGCAAGAAGGCGTCTGGTCGAGAGAGAGAGCAGTCACATCAACTGTTGTTGATGAGACAAATGGGGTATTTATAGGCAAAGGAGGAGAAAGGCGGTGCAGTGCATCGGATCGGATGGCTGTCTGACCGGTTGGCTGTCCGATCAGATGGCTGTCCAATCGGATGGCCATTCGATCGAAGTGCCATTCGATCAAACGCCTCTGGCGAGCTGAGTTTTGGCGTTTCGTTTCGATTGCTAAGCGTTGCGATAGTTTGGTTACACATTCTCATCCACATTTCTATATATTTATTATAATTAGCTACGTTGGGTCGTATATACATATCCATATTTCAAAGTTGCGATACAATAACCGAGTTTTGTTTCGAATATGCGTTGCGTTGCGTTGCGATGCTTCACGGTCATTGAGGAGGGTAGAATAGGTCCTCACTCAACGTCATCGTGAATGTTAATGTGTGTGATGCGATCTGCGTTTTGAGTAATGAGTTGCATTGCGACACTGTAGTCTGGCTCCCCCTTTCGATATGCTGGGATCGCAGTCTGGCTTGTAGAAATCACATAGTCCTCAGGTATCGGAACCTGGCACTCTGTCATCAGATTCAAGATCGAAACCTGGCTACACCTGCACATTCTTAACCCAGAAATAAATTTCACAAATTTAACATTTAACTAATTTATCAATCCAAATTCTCTTCTCAAATTAAACCAGAATGATTTATCAATGATAAATTCTGATGAACCATTTGCAAAAATTTAACATTTTTCGTTTCAAAACACATTCTCCCAAACCATTTGTTCATCATGTCTAGCACTTGGAATTTTGAAAATCAGCTTTCCAACATCAGTTGTCGAAAATCTTTTTGGATTTTTCAAAAAATTTATGCTAAAACACACTAAAAATCTTTTTGGATTTTTGAATAGAATGAAATGCAGTAAAAAAATATTTACAGACACTATTTTGTGAGTTCGTGCTAGAGGATCATATCAGTTTTTGACGAGTCACAAGTACCGTTGAGCTTAATTACACAATAAGAATTAAACAATTCACTTAGATTACCGATATACTGATCCACTTAAATTCTCACACAATTTCAACTGATTCAGGATATGGTTAGGTGTTTTAAGAACTTAAACTCATTCATGTGTCCCACCTCTTGAATATACTCCCGTATCCAGATCCCAATATTCAGTCTTACAGGTGAGTATACCACATATGATATCTGTAAAGGGTTATAAATTATGAAGAATCATGAGAGCTCAGGTCAGAACTACCGTTCAGCGGAGAGATCATGACTCAACTTATAAGTGTGTCCCCTTTAGAGGATCTTTTGCATTACAACAGCAGCGACTATCAATTTTATTGTTTCATCAGCTTGCTGAGGGCGATGCTATGTTTCAAGCATTTGCAGAAAGCATTATCCGGGGACTAGGTCAGAACTTCCATTCAGCAGAAGTCCTGGGATAATACCCCAGATATCACTGAGCATAAAGACCTAGTATCTCAAAAAGAGGGGCCTTTCAAACGAGATTTCATGGGTTACCTATATATCCAAGTAGTGTTCCCCACAACTAAGCAAGTTTGAATTTAAGTTTATATCCCGAAAAAGCTTACTAAATGTGTAAAAACCTATCGGCATATTATCAGTGAGACCGTTTAACGCTATTTAAACATTACAATTCTTTAGCATACTGCGACTGTCTACTGATGTACTATCATTTCCTCTTCTAGACACAAAAACTCATTTTTGATTTTATCATGTTTTTGCCTTTTTCAAAATTTCTAATGTTTTTGGATTTTCTGAAAAATTTCATACTCCCCCTAAAATACAAACACATTAACGAAAATTTGAAAACAAACTGTACAACAAACTTGACAACCGATATCAAATCGCCACCCACTTGGCATAAACAATCAGAACTCCCCCTTACACAAAACTATTTTCTCATTATGATTTCAAAACACTTAAGTTTGTTTTAACCAAAATGATTTTTCTGGAAAATAAGTTTTGTTGATTTTAAACCATTTGTAGGTTCGGGGTGTGGTTCATCATCTTGTCAGTTTTTATCAAATGTAGTAAATCAAGTACAATTTAATGTTCCTGATTCACTGTTTGCAATCAAGCAACCTCCAAACCACTTGTAAGAATTACCACTTGTAGGATCACAAACAAAACCACTTGTAGGTATGACGAACCAATACCAACTGTAGGAATGTTACGTCTACATGCATCATTTTACCAAACAGGATGCCGATTCTTGCTTCGCACTTACCGACCTGGAAGCTCCGGCAAGTCACACTTATCCTGTAAAAATTTAACTTTATAAGATTCATTCACAATCATCAATTTTCAAGAAAGATGCCGATTCCTGATCCACGATTACAAATTTGGGATCTCCGGCATAGTCCTAAGACTTCAAGGGAAACAGACTTCCATCCAAGTCTTCTCAGACTTGATGGCTTTCAGTTCTTGCGCAGTGGGGTTGTAAGTTGCCTTTTTAGTTGCATAAAAATCTTTAACCCCCTTAACTTTCCCATTCAACATTTTCCCAAAAATTTTCTTTACACTTCCATTAAATGTTTTCTCGACATCAAACTTAGTTTTCTCTGTGTAAAACTGATTCGAGATTTCAATTTTACCAACTTTCTTTTTAACCTCCTCAAATTTCAGTGATGGAAACTCATCATCATTCACTGAAATTTTCACCTCACCTTGTGGCTCTTCTGGCTTTGTGGAACCAGATTCATCGCCGACATTCACATCAACTTTCTTAACAACCCACACTTGGTTGTCATTCTCTTTCTTTTTATAAAAATTCTTTTTAGAACACTCACCAACCTCAAAAGTTGAATTTTCAAAAATTTTAAGTCTGTCGGTTGGTGGTTCAACATCAACAACCTTTTCTTTCAATTTCTGAGAAACTCCCTGTTTTGTTTTGGCAATTTTCTGACAGTTCCATGCAATGTGACCAGTTTAATTGCACTTGTAACAGGTACGAGTCTCTCTTTGATAAAAAAACTTCAGTTCCATTCTTTTTCTTTTCAGCAAGAAATTCTTGATTTGACTGTCTCCAGAATAGTTTCTTCTGTTCCTCTTCTGCAAGTCCACCTGATACAAATTCTGTTTTTGTTTTAAAATTTTTCAAATTTTTTATGATTTTCTGGTGGAATAAATCCAAGACCTTTCTTTTTGTAGCTACGATTTTGGTTTGGTTTCTTTTGAAAACCAGAACCAGAATTGTAACCCTTTTTCTTGTTTAGACGTTGTTGAACTCTTGAAGTGTATTTTTTAGGTGTTTTGATAAGATTTAAATCTTTTATTTCAGAAATATTAATTTCTGTCATTTTGAAAACCTTTTTGATCATGTCAAAACGAACATTTCTTATTGGAAACTCTTTGTCAGAGTATAATTTGTCCGAATCATTTAAAGTGTATGCAACTTCAAATGTTCCATCATCCAAATTTGCTTTCGATAACAAAAATTCTTTACTATAAGACCGTTTAACCGACGACTTTGGACTGTTGACTGACGAATTTGACCCTCCAGACTCAGACTTTGACTCAGACTCCTCCTCAGTATCCAACACCTGATCGACCACCTTTTTGATTAACTCAGACTCATGATCAGTATCGGACGAGGTAAACGTGACATCAATGTTATCTGGTAAAACGTCAGTTGTGTCGGTTTTTAGCTTTATATTGACTGCTTTTTCAAGTTGCTCCTCGTTTGGTTTTCTAGGAGAATACCCTTCCCGAATTGGAGGTGGACACTTGTTATAGCTAACAGTCGGTTTCTTACCACTATCTTTCTTTTTCTTCAGCTTCTCATCTTGAAAAGCTTCCATACCTGCAACAGTTGGGTAAATACGATCAATGAGATAATCAGAACTAGAATAACTTTGCAATAAACGTCTAATCCTCTCATTCTCAATCTTTTCTGTTTCCAATTCTTGCTTCCACTTAGCACTCTCTTCGATGTAAAAGTTGATGGCTTTTTGCTTTGTCATCATCACAGCATTCATCATCGTAAGTGCTTTTTCTCGTTCTGAGTTTGTCTTTTGGAGACCAGTTACTGTTTTGTTCAAGACATCATAAGATTCTTTCACATAGTTGAGATTGAACAGTAACTGCTCCTTCTTCTTCTTCTCATATTCATCTATTATCTCGTCTTTTGCTGCACATCCCTTGCAAGCTTCCAAACACTTCATGCAAGGCTTGACAACTTCAACAATCTTCTCAATCTCGATTGTATTTAACACTTCAATCACCTTTTCTTCATCTTTCACCTTCTCAGCTTCAGTAGTCTTCTCAGCAACACTTTCAACATTCTCTTTCTGAACAACATCTTCAGATTTCATTTGTTGTTGTTCTTTAGCAGCTCGTTTCTCCTTCAGTTTCTCTATACGATCTGCAAAATAGAAATTAAAACTTTCAGGAGAAAGATGAGTTTTAGCAACATTAATATGTTTCTCTTCCTCATCATCACTGCTACTATCAACTGGTGTTTGATCAAACTCTACAGATTTTTCAGAATCAGCATCTGATACACCAGAATCAGATGGTGTTTGATCAAATACAACTTCTTTTTCTGAAGTAACAACATTTTGAACACTCTCATCTGAACTTAGTGAATCTTCATCAGCACTTTCTGAGTTTTCTTCAGATGTAACAGACTATTCCTTCACACTTTTCACTGTCTCACCAATAGACTTCATCCACGTAGCAAACATGTCTGGTTCTCTGACAATCTTAGCGATGAAAGCTTTGAAATCACCCTTTTCATCAACAAACATATCCCAGCTGAAACCTTCAGGTAGACTCTCATCATCTTGATTGACTATGCATGCTTTGCTATCAGGAGATATATAGTTGCTCCAGTTGAAATCTACCAAACATCCTCTCTTGGAATCCTCAATCTTTCTACCATGAGCCGTCTGTGAGTCTTGTGATTGACCAACTTGCTGATAAATGGCTTTCCAGTAGTAGTCGTCTTTTCCAAACGGATTCTGAGCGCCACTAGCTTCCCTGTTCTTGCACTCCCTCTTGAAATGGCCTTTCTCCCTACAACGAAAACAAGTAACTTTAGATTTATCAAAACCTAAAGTAGATACATGAGCATCAAGAAAGTCATTTCTCCCAGTAATCGTTTTGAACTTTTCAGCACGTCTAAGAACTCTCGCAAGACACCATTTGATATCCATTAGTTCCATCTCTTCGGCGTCTATCTGATCGTAATCCTCTTTGGTAAGCATAGGATTTCCGATTCTACCAGCCACTAGACCCTCATAAGATAACAACACTGATCTGAGTAAAGCCATGTGGTCTTTAGCAGTGTCTTCTGAAAAACTTTGACCTTCTGGAAGATTTAGAGCGATGTTGCACTGAATCACATAACCATTTCCTGTCTTTGTGCTTTGAGACTGAAAGCTTTCTGATGAACTCTTTGGATTGACACTTGGATATAATGAGAAACCACTGCTGCTTTTGTTTGAATTGATCAATCTTTTCTGTTGAATCCCCAGCACTATATGCAGTCTGGATTTTCGGACTTCTCTCAGCTTCTGGAACCGGAATGCTACCTTTGTAGTACATCTTCACGTCCTGTTGACCACTTGGACTGTTCATCCTCGCGATCTTCTGCTGTTCCAAATCTTGACCCTCAATCTTTTCGATAAACTCACCAATTGATAACCCATCATAAACCCCTGTGTTTTTCCAGGATCATCAAATAAGTTCCCCACTCTTTTTGCGGTAACGCATCAGCTAATTTGTCTACCCACTCTTCAGACTCCTTTTTTATACTAAGCATTGACATAGATCGCACAAGGTGACAGTATCTTTCAATCAGCTTCTTTGTGTCTTCACCCGGTAGACTGCTGAACAGATCAAACTCTTTCTTTAACAGTGCCTTCTTGCTTTTAATCATTTTCTCGCTACCCTCAAATTTGACTTTAAGTGCATCCCAGATTGACTTTGCAGTTTTGTCATGCTGTAGCAAAATGAAAATGTCTTCTTTGATAGCTTGTTGAAGTAGACTGATCATCATCTTTTCAGCTCTATACATATCACATTCTTCATTACTAAATTCATGTATTTTTTTATCAACTTTCAAATCAGTCTGTGGCAAAACATATTTCTTCAAAATACACTCCCATGACCTAAGATGGTTTGCCTGAACCCAGTTCTCGAATCTATCTTTTCATCCATAATATTCTTCGATACTCATCAATTTCGGGGGCTTTTGGGTGGTTCCCGTCTCATTTTCCAAATTCATGTTCTGAGCAATGGAAGCCGGAGTAGACGAAGATGTAGCGAACACGTTGTAGAAATCGTTTTCCATGATTCAGTATCGAAAGTTTACAAAAACACAAGTTTCAAACAAGCTGGACACCAATTTGCTTCGAATCACCTTGTAAAATACATGACAAACAAACAAACCAACAACAATCAGTTTATAGATTTATCAATTAACATGATAAGACTGATACTCAAACTGGTGAATATTCTGTTTGGACTGAAGGTTGACACACTGTGCGGACTAAAAGTTGACACACTGTGCGGACTGCAGAATGACAAACTGTGCGGACTGCTATGACCCGGATCCAATTTAACTGACCAGACTCTTTGAAACCTTTGAACTCCAAACTGTATGACCACAACTTAAGTTCAAATGACCTGAACTCCTTGTTTGTAAGCAATTTGCAATTTAATTTTCCGATGAAATGTTTCCCGAATTCATTCCATTGGACCTTTAGAAGGAAATCAACACTTGCACATGATTGGGCCACAATCCCACTATATCCGACAACAAACAATGGGCTGACAACTCCTTTTACCTATTCACATGTAAATCTGACCACTGAATATTGTTCACACACTATAACATATTAACAACTCATTGGACCTTTAACAAAAAAATAGAAATGAGAATTATTGGGCCGATGAATATATCACATGTGCTGACAAAATGTAGATCACATGAACTGATTCTAGTTTCACGTAAATCTATGTCTACAACATTAATCAACAACACATGCAACCGACAACTTTTATAACTCAAAAATCAAATCTGATTGATTGGGCCGTGAACTGAATTTTGCTGACAACAATACACTATAATTGGACCTCAAATTTTCATTCGGTGGGCCGCAACTATGTCACATGGGTCGGAACAACTCTTGTCGATAACTCTGATGTTTATACACTTGAACTGAGACTATTCACATGTAACAACAACCTTTAATACATCATCACATGTTCATTGAGCCGAGATATAAGTGACTGACCATATTTAGACAAAATGATATTATCTAGACTTTGAACTTATCAACAATCACATGCGACATACTCTGACAACAACTAAGATATTCACATATATCCGAACTTAATTCACATGATCTCTAATTCTCGATGTACTGACACCTTGTTAGATGAAATACACAAAACAATGAACTTTCAAACGGGTGACACCTTCAAACTGGTGACAGTTTCAAACTGGTGACACCTTCAAACTGGAGGTGTATCCTTCAAACTAGAGGACCAATTCAAACTAGAGGTTCAAACAGGACCCCCCCTTTTCAAACGGTATGGTGTTGTTTTCAAACGGGATGGGTCAATTTCAAACAAGAGGGTCAGTCCTCAAACGGTAAGGTGGCAGTTTCAAACAGGATGGGCCAGTTTCAAACAACAACCTCAAACTGGATGGCTGATTTCAAACGGGATGGACAGTTTCAAACGGGAAGGAACAAGCTTCGTTCAAACTGGATGCAGTTTTCAAATCATTTTTACTATTTTAACTTCGAGTTTAGGTCTGATATTCTCAAGGGTTTGTTAAAACACAATTACGCACACATTGTGAAAGTTTCATCCGATTTTAACCGTTAAAAGTTGTTTAATTTTGAAAGAAGGTGTAGAAAATCAGAATTAAAGGCTGAATTGGTATGAACTCTTCCTCCTGAGCTCTGATACCACTTGTAGGATCATTTTCAGACCCGAACGAGTCGTTCAGAAGAGTTTATCTCAGTTTCAGAGGCAGAAACTAAAAAACTGAGTTCAATTCAGCAAGCAATACACTTTAAACTGTTGTATGATTGATTTCGGAACGTTTTACAACCTGACAACACTTCGGCAGCACTTCGTTGCACAAGCCGGAAAGTTACAAATGGTGAAAGTTTGAAGACTATTTATAGGACAAGACCCTCCCGTTTGAAGGTGACATGACACTCTTCAAACAAAACCCTTCAAACTAAACCCTTTAAACTAAACAATTCTAACAAGACTCGATATAAGACGAAGACGACAGATGTATGCACCAACAGACACATCACGACTATCAAGGAGGGTAGAATTGGTCCTCATTTGATATCTTCGTGGTTTCCAGCAAGTGCAATGTGATGTGATAGCGATAAAGTATGCGTAATATGCGAAAATATTGCGAAATAGCGATGTATGCGATATAGCTACATTATGATCCGAATCTCTGGTGCTAGGCGTAACGAGTATAACGAGTGGTAACAACGCACGGACGTGTGGGTTGTTACACATTGTTTTACATTACATTTTATGATATGTATGTCCATTTAGTGCATACTTAGTACATTGTTTTACATTACATCTTATGCTATGTATGTCCATTTAGTGCATACTTAGTACATTGTTTTACATTATATTTCATGCTATGTATGTTCATTTGTTGCATACTTAGTACATTATTTTCATAAAACATGCTTACATTTGGTATGACATTTGGTTTATTTAAATGGGACAAAAATACATTCATTAACATTGATCACGCCGTCCGTTAGTAGGTAGTGGTACCATAGGAATTGACAACTCCCGTTCCTGAAATCCTAAGTTTGTTTGGATGGAAGGAATGACCGAATTCGATACACATAATTTAGATAAACCTTTTACTTCGTTTAAGGGTTTGTCGCCACAGTCTCAAGGCTTGAGTGTATGCATTAAAACAACACCGCATAAATGTTTGTATCAGTAAAGCATGCATTATTTTACAAAGCATAACATTTGATTTATTCAAATACTTTGTTTTGTGCATTTTTACATATGATTAAGTAGTCACTTTTTACTTTTCATACATGACATTTGTTTACACATTACATGATTTACATTTGACAATAGACATGGTTTTTACATAAATATTTGACAATTGGTTTAAACAAGACATTTTTGGTGGTTTGTTTTATTAAGTGATTTAAGTAACGAGGCGTGTGTAATATGATAAAAGCATGGTGGATACGCCGCTGGTACTTCCTATATATAAGTGCTTTTATGATATTACATTATTTAAACCATTTCAAGATAGACATAATACATTTTACACTGATATCACATCTTCATGAAACATTGTTTTGCAAACAACATATTTTATACAAACTCATTTTACTTGGTCATTTATTTATCTGTGCATCTTTCTTTTATATCATCTGATTTCATATCACTATTTGTATGAATTATAAAAGAAAACATTTTACAAGGTTCATGACTAACTTTTGTTAAACATTTTCTTTAAACTTACAAGTCATGAATCATATTTTCAATTTAAACCTATGTATCTCACAGGCATTTTTATGCTGACGTACCTATTTTCACATGTGTTTTCAGGAGATGATGTATAAGATTAATCAAGATACACTTACGCGGACTTGGGCCTTAGTGACATTAAAAGACGCAAGACTAGTTAATTATGTTATGATTCTTTGTTCGTTAAGACATTGTAACTTCTTTTAATCAATAAAGCAACATTTAAATTTCCATGTGTTATGAAACAATGATTCAGTTACAACACTCCCCGACGATTCCGCCGCGATTTGTTGTTTTACGCCGTCAGGGTGTGACAAGTTCCATGCCGGTCTCGAGTGTTTCACAAAAATACATCTTCGGCCGAGTGTTAAGTGATCTCCCGTGAGGTATGTAAACTTGTATATAAATGGAATTTTAAAGAGGCATGTTATACCCAAATAAGTAGTTTTCTCTTATGAAACGTTCTAAATAAATCATAATGAATAGGATTGTAAATAGGATAAAAATTAAAACTCAATAAAGATCTTGGATTACCGACACTCAAGAAAAGCCCAAAACTTCTCTTCTACCCATTCCATTTGGGTGTGTAAGCCACAAAATAAAGAGTTTTGCTTGAGGACAAGCATAGATTCAAGTGTGGGGGTATTTGATGTGTGTAAAATGCAACATATAAATTAGATCAAATGAGGCATAAAACTAACCCTTTTTTAGTACTAATGTTGGAAAAGTGTGCTTTTGTTTTCCTTTTGTATTTTCAGGACCAAATGAGCTTAAATGAACAAAAGGAACAAATATGCAGCAAAAACTAACATAAATACAAAGAAAAGGAATAAACATGGCATGCCCGACCCCTCGACAGTATCTCCATAAGCAAAAACAAGAAATAGAAGGCTGACCACGGCCCGTGCCCACTGGACACGGGGGCATGGTCAGGTGTCTGCAGAAAGGGACAAAGCAGTAGAAGCTTCTACGCCCACCACAGGGGCGTGCCCAGCTCAGCACGGGGCGTGGTCAATGCTAAGATTCTCGGAATCTTGCAAATCTTGATTGTACAGATACGCTTCTACACATGGGGCCGTGCCATGCGAACACGGGGCTATGTGGAGCCTAATGTAGACAATTGCAATTAATGAAGGAAGAGAAAAGGATTGGCCACAGGGGCGTGTCCAGCGGACACGGGGCCGTGGCCGGGCTACTGTTCAGGCTATAAATAGGGGTGCTTGGCTCACTTCAAAGGCATCCCTTGGCAAACCGCTTCTCTCCTACTTTGCCACCACTCCACCACCACTACAACACCCACATTGTAACAACTCTCAACAAAAGTTATATTTATTTAATTAAATTGTCCAATAGCAAACCCTAATTGAGAAACCCAAGTGATTCTGCATAATCCCTAAAATTTTCAGAACATTTGGAATCAGGATTAGGGCCCCTAAAACTAAGGGGGGGGGGGGGTAAACCCTATTTGGTAATATCTTAACAGTTTGCTGTCAAAAATTCGAAATAACACGAAACCAACTCAGCAAGCCTATACCAGTGACAAGCCTACCCTAGTCTACTTTGGTTTCCCAGGCGACACGCGACAGAGACCAGGGTCTCCTTCGCGACAAGCGGGGGGTGCAAAATTAGGGTATAAATACAGGGGCTTGGGACTTGATTTATGGCTTCAGTTCGACGTTAAAACTCTTTACGTACACAAAGTTATACACTGTTTACTACAAAAACACACACTGATCACGAAGTGCTGCCACAATTCAGGGTAATAACTCGATCGCTGCTACGATTCATTGTCCGATCGATTAAACTATCCAATGGATGTTTAAGTGCTGCCCACATTAGGGTTTATGCTTTGTCATTCGTCGTTAAATCGATGGATGTTTAAGTATCGCACTTTGTCATTCGTTGTGAAGGTTTTAATCTCGTGAGTTATCGTAAATGCTGTATTAAGTTACTAACCTAGTTTGTGTGCATGATTATTTAACTTAGGTTATCAAGGGCTAATCAGTAGAATAAGCTCTGTTAAATCTGCAATGTGAGTCATTCTCTTTTTATCAAATCTATTTACAAAAGCATATTTATTTCAAAGGTTATAATTACAGGGATTAAGTCCATGTAATCTTAAATTACTGCCAGTATGTGGGGGGATGTGCACATAGCTACTAATTATTTATCATTTGTGGGTGAACGGACCCAACAAGTGATATGTCCATTGTCACAAGTCCGGTCAAGTGACAACTGGGTCAGTTAATTTAAAAGATAGAGACATTGTAATCGCTCTTAATACTGTAAATTATAAACAGGTCGTTTTATTAAATAGAATGATTCACTCAGTATTTCCCGCTGACAAAACCTTTTTCAAACATGTTTCATGTGATCTGTTGTGATCCAGGAAAAGTGCTGTGAAGCACTAAAAGCTTAAGGAAGTGGCTCAGTATAAAAATAAAGAAACATGTTTTGTAAAATAAAAGATTTCTTTTGTGAAATCTCAAGATTGTAAATTACGGGTTTTATCCCTAGTTGTGAAATAAAATAATCGGGAAATATTTCAGTTTTAAAAAGATCCTGAAGAAACTTCCGCTGTTAATTAAATACCACGGGATTTCTGTCCCGCGGCTCCTGAAACGGGTTAAACCGGGTCGGGGGCCGTGACAGAAATAAGGTGGTATCAGAGCCACTGATCTAAGCCTATTAAGTATTTAGAAATACTTAATTTTACTGATTGCCAAGTATGTGATTATGTGTTTTATTAACTGATTATTTGTTAATTACAGTATGGGTAAACAAAAGCTGTCAAACATCTATCTTAAACTAGATAGGTCATCCAATGAGAAGGGAAGTTCATCCCAAACAAAACCTTATGAAATTCCTGAAGATGGAATATTTGTGAGAAAGGCACATTACGAGAAACCACTTTCTCCTAATAAAAGAAGTTTGATTATTAGGAAAAGTCAGGAGGAAATAAGGAAAACCGAGAGAAGAAAGTTAAACAGGAAACCCAGGACTTAATCAGTAAATCACCTCGGGAGGACAAATTAGATGAGAAATGGGCAGATCTTTATATGCTAGCTACAGTAGCAGAAAATGCAAATATCTAAATACTCAAAAGTTTTAGCACTTTTATTTTCCAGAAACCTTATTTTGTAAATAAATAAGTTTACAGTAAATCGTAGTATAATTTACTTGTCAGTTGTTTTATGTATGCAATAATATTTACGGGTTATCTATAAAATTTTGTTATTTTATTTTAACATTTGGTATGTATTTTGCATATATGCTAAACAGCATGAATGAGATATCTGAAGGTTTAGAAAATCTTAACCTCTATCCCGTTAAGATAGAAGTTTCCAAGGAATTCACCGGTTACTTCGCTGATAAAGAAGAACCCATGGAATTTCAATCTAAACCACAGGCAAAACCTAAACCCAAGAAAAGAAGCAGATTTGTGGGCTGGAGGCGTGTACGAAGGAAAAGGCCAGCAACAAGAAAGGTTACTAAAACTGAAGAACCAAAAGACAAAGGAAAAGGGGTAGAAATTGAGGAAAATATTAATCAAGTAGAGATAGAAGCTGAGAAGAGTTTTAAGCAAACAGAAAGAGAAATCGGAGAAAGTTCTAGACAGAAACAGAAAATGACTCCCTGGGAAGTTTTAGATCATAAACTAGTAATGAGTGACCTCATCGGACCTGCCGATGGAAACCTTGAACCAGCTAGTCCAAACCTTATATTTACTGAAGAAGATCTTTTCAGCTAACCACTAGAAGCTCCAATTCCAATCAATCTGGAACCTGCTATTCCAGATCCTATTGTCCAACCTCAACCACTACCAGTAGAATTAGATGAATGGTGGACAACTGATTGGCAATACCAAAATCTTTTAAACAACCCTGATACATTTTTCCCACAAGTTGACCCAGAACCTCCACTATACCCAACTATGAGCCCGGAGAATCTGACCGAACTTCGTCTCTGGGGCGAAGAGATAATTAATACAGGAAATAGGATTAGGGATGTTGGAGAAAGAATTACTTGGAAGTATGACGAAAGGGAGCGTCGTTTTTAAGAAATTAGCTGACCAGATAATGGGAGTTTGCAGAAATATTTGTTTAATAAATAATCATAATAACCAGTATGTGTAATAACTTAACAATAAAACGTTGTATGATAATCGTGTGTACGAGGCATAATATAATATATAGAAATGAAACTTGTGAAATCGATAATTTTTGGTTATACATGTTAATGTGATTATGTGCAAACTGTTTTATTATATTTGTATTTATACTAATTATTTATATAAAATTAATTATCAGATGGCAAACATTGGTAACGAACCAGTAAATGAGGTTAATCAGTCTGAGCAACATCCAGGAGATCAATATATGACTAGACAAGATATCGAAAATATTGTTGCTCAAGGGATAGCCAATGCTATTCCAGCAATCGTTGCTGCTGTAAAGAATCCAATCGAACCGCAACAAATCGTTCCTAGTAAACGTATTTCTGAAGATAACTTCAGTAATAGTGTAAACGGAGGCAATGATCATGTTAATCATAATGGGGAACCACATCAAGCTCCATTTCCTAAGAAAATGAAAACTGCAACGCCTGGTTTCACTTTCAAAGAATTCCTTGCTTGTAAACCCACTGAATTTGCAGGCAATGAAGGAGCAACTGCATCACTGCGTTGGTTAGAGAAAACCGAAGCAGTCATTGCAATAAGTAAATGTGCTAAAGATGATCAGGTCATGTACGCATCAAATCTCTTCAAGGAAGGAGCACTCGAATGGTGGAACACTGTGTTACAATCAAAAGGAAGAATAATAGCTTATGCTATGACTTGGGAAGAATTTAAGAGTTTTGTAGAAAGAAAATTCAGTCCCGAGTATGAAAAGGAACAGATGACAAATAAGTTCCTAAATCATCGGATGATGGGTGTAGATTGTCGCAGTTATACTTCGACATTCTTTGAATATGCTAGAGTGGTACCAACGCTGGCTTCGCCAGAACCGGTACTCATTTCTCGCTACATTTGGGGACTGATTAGTGAAATCCGCAACATCGTTAAAGCTGCGAGACCTCGCACTATTGACGATGCGGTGGAATTAGCTAATACCCTAACTGACGAATTAGTACGCACCCAAGATGAAAACAGGAAGAAGGAATTAGCTCAGAAAATTACCCAAGGATTTCGTACGGGTAATAATAACAGCTTCAAGAGAAGAGGAACAGGGCAATCTTCAAATTTGCCGTTCTGTCAAAATTGCAAAAAGAAACATTTTGGAAAATGCAAGGTATATTGCAATTTTTGCAAAACTATAGGGCATCGTGAAGAAAATTGCAGGAAGAAATCCATAATTTGTTACAATTGTGGAGAGGCAGGACATTTCAAAACAGAATGTCCTAAAATGGGCAAACCAGCAGACAACAAAACCAAGGCGACCGACGGAACTACTAAGAAGAATGCCAGGGCATTTCAGCTGACCACTCAAGAAGCAGAACTCATCCCAGATGTGATAGCGGGTACGTTCTTAGTTCACAACATTTACGCCAAAGTATTATTTGACTCTGGTGCAAACCAAAGTTTTATAAATACTTCGTTCTGCCAAGCTCTTAATTTACCTTTAACCAATATTAGGCAGATTTTTACAGTTGAAACGGCAGACGGAAATTCAGTTAAAATAGATAAAGTTTTGCAGGAAGAAAATATAGAACTTTTAGGACATAAATTCTCTGCAAACCTATTGCCAATGAAGTTAGCTGAATTTGATGTTGTATTAGGAATGGATTGGTTAGTAACCAACCATGCTCGAATCTTGTGTGATCAGAATTCCATAGAAATTCAATCACCCACCGGAGAAGTAATTAGGATTACAGGAGATAAACCACGTAAGCCCATGAAGTTCATATCAGTAATGAAAGTTGCTAATTATGAACGAAAACAAGGAATAGTATATATGATTTCAGTAATCATTAGTACTAAGGGTAAAGAACTTAAGGAAATTCCTGTAGTCTCAGAATATCCAGATATATTCCCAGAAGATTTACCAGGATTACCTCCGGATAGGGAAGTAGAATTTAGGATTCATCTAATTCCAGGAACTACACCGATAGCCAAGGCACCTTATCGGTTAGCACCAACTGAAATGTTAGAACTGAAAAAGCAATTAGATGAATTACTAAGTAAAGGTTTCATACAACCGAGTTCATCTCCTTGGGGAGCACCAGTGCTATTTGTTAAGAAAAAGGATGGTTCAATGAGAATGTGTATCGATTATAGAGACTTGAATAAGGTTACAATTAAGAATCGATATCCATTACCTAGGATTGATGATCTGTTTGATCAACTTCAAGGAGCTAGATATTTTTCTAAGAAAGATTTACGCTCCGGATATCATCAATTGAAGGTACAAGAAGAAGACATACCTAAAACTGCTTTCAGAACTAGGTATGGTCATTATGAGTTTACAGTCATGCCCTTTGGGTTAACGAATGCACCTGCTGCATTCATGGACATGATGAATAGGATCTGTAAACCATATTTGGATAAATTTGTAATTGTCTTCATAGACGATATACTTATTTATTCCAAAAGTCAGACAGAGCATTGTGAACACCTTCATGTACTCTTAACTTTGTTAAGAAAAGAAAAGCTTTATACCAAATTCTCGAAGTGTGAATTTTGGTTGCAAGAAGTGCAATTCTTAGGACACATGGTGAATTACGAAGGTATTCACGTAGATCCTGCTAAGACAGAGGCAATTACCAAATGGAAGGTTCCACAAACAGCAATGGAAATTAGAAGTTTTATAGGCTTAGCTGGGTACTATAGACGGTTTATTAAGGATTTTTCCAAGATAGCCGTACCATTAACTAAGTTAACCTGTAAAGCCATTAAGTTTGTATGGGGACCTAAACAAGAAGAAGCCTTTAGGATTTTGAAACAGAAATTAACAAATGCACCAATCTTAGCCTTACTAGAAGGAACTGAAAATTTTGAGGTATATTGTGATGCTTCAAAATTAGGATATGGATGTGTGCTTATGCAACGCAAAAAGGTGATTGCATATGCTTCAAGACAATTGAAAAAGCACGAAGAAAATTATACAACTCATGATTTAGAATTAGGAGCCGTAATTTTTGCCCTTAAGATTTGGAGACATTATCTGTATGGAAGTAAATTTACTATTTATACAGATCATAAAAGTTTAAGATATATATTTGGGCAAAAAGAGTTAAACATGAGACAAAGAAGATGGATGGAAATCCTAAATGACTACGACTGTGATATTCAGTATCACGAAGGAAAGGCAAATGTAGTTGCAGATGCCTTAAGTCGTAAGTACTATGAGAAACAACGACGGGTTCGTGCTCTCAGATTAAATCTACAAATAGATTTAATGGAACAATTGAAGAATGTTCAAGCTACGGCAATCAAGGATGATGCTGAAGGAATGAAAGGACGAATAAAGGAATTAGAATAAGGAGCCAATGGAATTTGGAGATTCCACAAAAGTAGAATTTGGGTACCTAAGCAAGGAGACTTAAGACCTAAAATTTTAGAAGAAGCCCATAAATCTAGGTATACTATGCACCCAGGAAACAATAAGATGTACCAAGATTTAAGAAAGAACTTCTGGTGGATAGGAATGGAAAAGGATATAGCACAATATGTTTCTAAATGTCTCACTTGTTCACAAGTTAAGGCAAAACATCAGAAACCCTCAAGTCTACTACAACAATTAGAAATGCCTGTATGGAAATGGGAACTTATAACAATGGATTTTGTTACTAAGTTACCCAAAACCAGAAAAGGTAATGATGCAATTTGGGTAATTGTGGATCGATTAACCAAATCAGCTCACTTTCTACCAATGAAAGAAACCTTTAGTATGGAAAGGTTGGCAAAATTGTATGTAGACGAAGTTGTATCCTTACATGGAGTTCCACTTTCCATTGTTTCGGATAGGGATAGTCGTTTTACTTCTCATTTCTGGAAAAGTTTCCAGCAAGCTATGGGAACCCGACTAAATCTGAGTACTGCATATCATCCCCAAACAGACGGACAAAGTGAAAGGACGATCCAAACTCTAGAAGACATGCTCCGAGCATGTGTAATAGATTTTGGTGGGAATTGGGATGATCATTTACCATTAATTGAATTCTCCTATAAAAATAGCTATCATTCAAGTATTGAAACTGCCCCATTTGAAGCATTGTACGGAAGAAAGTGCAGAACTCCAGTTTGTTGGGCAGAAATAGGAGAAAGTCAATTGTCAGGTCCTGAAATAGTGCAAGAGACGACTGATAAGATTGCTCAAATCAAGGAAAGATTGAAGACTGCTCGAGATCGCTAGAAGAGTTATGCAGACAATAGATGCAAGCCGTTAGAATTCCAAGTTGGTGACAGAGTATTGTTGAAAGTTTCTCCTTGGAAAGGAGTAGTTAGATTCGGAAAGAAAGGAAAGCTAAGTCCAAGGTACGTAGGACCATTTTCAGTGATCCAACGTATAGGACCAGTTGCTTATCGTTTACAACTACCAGAAGAATTATCTGGAGTACATGATGTATTTCATGTATCCAATCTCAAGAAATGCTTATCAGATGAATCACTGATAGTACCTCTTCGAGATATAGAGGTAAACGAAAAGCTGAAATTTGTTGAGAAACCTCTTCAAATTGAGGATCGAAAGATCAAGTTTCTCAAGCACAAACGACTAGTTTTAGTCAAAGTCAGATGGGATTCAAAGAGAGGAGTTGAATACACTTGGGAGCTGGAATCAGAAATGAAGCGAAAGTATCCTCACTTATTCTAGTAAATCTCGCGGACGAGATTTTTATTAAGGTGGGGAGAATGTAAAAACTCTCAACAAAAGTTATATTTATTTAATTAAATTGTCCAATAGCAAACCCTAATTGAGAAACCCAAGTGATTCTGCATAATCCCTAAAATTTTCAGAACATTTGGAATCAGGATTAGGGCCCCTAAAACTAAGGGGGGGGGGGGGTAAACCCTATTTGGTAATATCTTAACAGCCTGCTGTCAAAAATTCGAAATAACACGAAACCAACTCAGCAAGCCTATACCAGTGACAAGCCTACCCTAGTCTACTTTGGTTTCCCAGGCGACACGCGACAGAGACCAGGGTCTCCTTCGCGACACGCGGGGGGGGGGGGGGGTGCAAAATTAGGGTATAAATACAGGGGCTTGGGACTTGATTTATGGCTTCAGTTCGACGTTAAAACTCTTTACGTACACAAAGTTAGACACTGTTTACTACAAAAACGCACACTGATCACGAAGTGCTGCCACAATTCAGGGTAATAACTCGATCGCTGCTACGATTCAATGTCCGATTGATTAAACTATCCAATGGATGTTTAAGTCTTTGTCATTCGTCGTTAAATCGATGGATGTTTAAGTATCGCACTTTGTCATTCGTTGTGAAGGTTTTAATCTCGTGAGTTATCGTAAATGCTGTATTAAGTTACTAACCTAGTTTGTGTGCATGATTATTTAAACTAGGTTATCAAGGCTAATCAGTAGAATAAGCTCTGTTAAATCTGCAATGTGAGTCATTCTCTTTTTATCAAATCTATTT
>JARYGA010037806.1:0-34365 GCA_030545235.1 Helianthus tuberosus | reverse complement strand
TTAAATGACATGTGAATTTTGACTATGTGTTTTTGTTAATACGTATTAATTATATATTTTTGTACAACTTTTAGCTTCAAAAGGTTCAAGAGGAATTAGAAAAAGAACGGGAGGCCAGACAAAACATAGAATCCCGGTTCGAAAAATTTCAACAAGAGCGCGAGAAAGAGCGGGCCGACCAAGCGGCATGGCAAAAACTTATGGAAGAAAAGCTGAAAAGCATCGGAAATAAGTAAAAACTCTCGTCTAGTTAAGTATTGTAATGTTAAAGGTCGGATTAGTGCTTTGAATAAGGATTTTGGAATGTTTTAGAATTTTTGGAATGTTTGGAATGTACAGAATGTTGCTTTAATATTTTTGGAATGTTTTAGAATTTTGCTTCAATTATTTTTGGAATATAATAGTAATTTTGCTGCATTTTTTCATAAAATTCGGTTTTTTTTAATTTCTTTAATTTTTACAGTTTGTCACAAATCTGTAGCAAACAGCTATAGGATTTTTTTTTCTGAGTTGTAGGAAATTTGTGGCAACCTTCAATTTTTTTTTTTTAGGTTTGTAGCAATTTTGTCGTAACCCTTAACTTTTGTTTTTTTTGGTTTGTAAGAAATTTGTGGTAACCTTTAAAAAAAAAAATTTTGGTTTGTAGGAATTTTGTCACAAAACTTAAAAAAAAAACATTTTTTAAGTTGTGGGAAATTTGTCGCAACATTAAAAAGTATATTTTTATTTGTAGGAAACTTGTAGCAAACTGTTCAGAGAAAGTTTTATAATTTTGTAGAAATTTTGTCGCAAAATAAAAATAATTATTCGTATATGGATAATTTTTCGTATTAATGTTATTAATTTTAAAAGTAAAATATCATAAAATAAAATACAAAAATACGCATAATTGTGGAAGAATTGTAGGAAAAACATAAAAAACCAGTTTGTAGGTATTTTGTGGCAACATTTCTGATGATAGATTTTTGTCGAAAATTTGTGGGAAATTTTGTCATAATTTTGTAGCTAACGAGATTTTCGACAATTCTATTTTGCACGAATTTTTTTGTAGCAAATCTGTGAGTATGACCAATTACCTACAAATTTGCTACAAATTTGGCTGTCACAAAGTATGCAGTTTTCTAGTAGTGCTAGGACAGAACTATACCGTACCGAGTATTTTCGTTACTGATACCAATACCTAATTTTTAGGATTTTCGATACTGGTACGTATTTTTTAGGACTTTCGGTACCGGTTGGTACCAAGCTCATCCATACATAACCCACTCATACACTTTTTCTCTCTTATAACTTTTTACATTGAGCAAAATTACCGAAAAGGTATCTATGATATACCCACATTATAGATTGGTTCTCAAGTACGAACATAACACAAATGGCCTCCCTACCGCCTCATCTTTGCCCCAAAATTACCTCCAATCTTCAAAATCATCTCCCAAATCGGTTACCGGTGTTGAAATCAAACCCAGAACATAAGGTTATGATGAACAAATCATTTGACACCTAAACCAATATCGAAACAATTCTTGTAGACACCTGACAAAACCTCAAGAAAGAAAATGGAATCTAGAAAATTTTTGCGAAAGAGAGGATTTGCACCTCAAAAAATTTAAACCTCCTAGCCATTTTTAAATATTTGACATTGACCCTAATCCTCAATAATCAATTTATTAAATTAAAAATAGTTTATTTTTATTATTTATAAACATTTACATTCTCCAAATTTACAATTTTGTGTGCATAGAGATGTATACCTCATGCTATTCATTTTTCACTTTTAAGCTTAAACTATATGTTTTCTTTTACTTGTAACACTAAAATTTACATCTTTTCCAATTTAACCTCATTACTTTTGTAGTTTTAACTTTGGTCCCTTTTACTTTTCATCTTAAGCAAATTTTTCGTTTTACTTTCCGTTTTAAATTCTTTGAATTAACACGGCGCAATGTGTGTGTGGTTCAACGTTTATACGTCGTCTATTTTTCCCGTTTCACTGGGTCGTTGCAACGCACGAATCCTAGATCAATTTAGTTATTTTTTCTATCTTTTATGTTTCGGTCTAAGTTATTCACATTAACACGCCGCAAGTTCAGTCTTGGTGGCCTCGCCTCAACGCAAGGGGTGCTTAATACTAGTTTTGATCATTTTACATATACTTAACTGATTAAGTTAATCCCCGTCCAAGTTGGGGACCTAGTGTCTTACGTTCTTAGTTCTTATTTGGTTATGTCATAAGGACCTTTGGTATGGACCGATGCTCAACGTTTCCATGTAAAGTTTATTCAAAATCGAGTTGTGCATGATAAATATATAAGAATCGTAAACATACAAGCCGTCAAAGCTCTTTCAAGGTTTCTTTTTTTACTATTTTTTTCTCTTATAGCCCTTACTTTAAAATATTATGTCTTATAAAATTTCGATTTTGTTGTGACGTTTTCACAAGGTGAATACTAATATAATGTAGGAAATAAAATATATATAGAGAGAGAGAAAGAGAGAGATATCTTTCTATGCCATTCAAAAAAATCTATTCCTAATGGTACAACTATATATTGTACAAGTTGTTGTATTATCTTATTGTCGTCTAACCAATTGATTGCAGCCGTGATTCATCCATTTGCGGAACACATTGTATATTTTGCACTGTTTGCGATCCCGTTGATGACGGTAGTCCTGTGTGGTAAGGCATCTATGGCTACGGTTGTGGGGTACGTGATGTATATCGATGCAATGAACAATATGGGTCACTGCAACTTTGAGTTCATTCCAAAATCACTATTCGTTATGTTCCCTCCTCTCAAGTACATCATGTATACTCCAACGTACGTCACACTCCAATTTTTTTTTAGTTTATCACTATTAACATTATAAATATTTTAATAAAAGAAAAATCAGTCAATATTAGATACGTAGAACATCTTAACGCAAAACTTGATCATTTTTATACAATAATATCCTACGTGGTGCAAATACTGCCACATTTTTTGTTTTAGTTGGTTTCCCGAAATATATATAACAATGAAACCAATTAAAAAATTTGATGGCTATTACACATTTAGTCTCGTGATTTTGCTTATCACATTTTAGTTTGTTTAATTACGAGAACTGAAGTTTATATTTTACTTATATAGTTTTATAACCGTAGTGTTTATAACAAATTTTATGAAAGCATATAAATAATGTTTTACATACTTTCCAACCTAGGTACCACTCTTTGCACCATACTCAATTTCGAACAAACTACTCGCTTTTCATGCCATTCTACGACTACATATATGGCACAATGGACAAATCTACAGACATGTTGTATGAGAAGTCGCTAAAACAAAAGGAAGAATCACCACATGTCGTGCATTTAACACATCTAACAACCCCTGAGGCGATTTATCACATGAGGCTCGGGTTTGCTTCCTTAGCTTCTAAACCACACACTTCTTCAAAATGGTATTTGTCGATTCTTTCGCCTATCACATTTTTGTCCATGTTGATTACACGGGTTTACGGGAAAACATTCGTCAGTGAAAGAAATGTATTCAAAGACCTAAAATTACAAACTTGGACCATACCAAAATACAGGACACAAGTATGCGTACTTTTTATTTATTTATTTATTTTCCTTTCCTTTAATTTTCAAGATTTTTATTGGGCTTTTATCTATAGTACCTAATGCAAGGGCAAAGACAAACCATCAATGGCTTAATTGAGGATGCTATACTAGATGCTGATGCAAAGGGTGTGAAAGTTTTAACTCTTGGTCTACTTAATCAGGTTAGTGCACAATCTTATTAGTAAATACACAATTTTATATTAGTCTAGGTGTGATGCATTCGCTTTGCTAGGTGTGTGTCTTGTGGGTGTTTGACAAAATTGTACTTTGTACAATTCATATCTTATAACACATTTCTTCAACCAAGTAATAACAATTTTCTTGAAGTATTTATATCCTTTTTAACTATTTGTAGGACCTAGAAAGGGTGTAATGGGTAAGATTTACCTCGATATGAGATAGATTGCTCCCGTTGAGGCCCCCGGTTCCAAATGCCCTTTTGCTTACAGTATAGTAATCTAGATACCTAGATAGCATGAAATGTAGCTAAGATAATCAAAGAAAACAAACAATAATAATAGTAAGTGAAACTACATCTAATATACAGTGATGAGTAAAATGTAGTAACTACATATAAAATAGCAAAGAGACAAGAAAAAGGGGGCAAGAACCCATATGTAAGTACTTCTACACTCCTATAAAAAGGACTACACACCCACACCAATACTAAGGATGACTAAGCTACAACAAACCAAACTTCACAGAATCCTAAGGTCCAAAGACAAATTATATAGTTCTAAACTACCGCTAACATACAGTGACATAAAAATGGGTCACAACTACTTGTTCGCATGATTTGACTGACCCATTGCCATCTTTTCTTTTGTTTCTAAAACTAGTTTAATTATTATTATTATTATTATTTTTGGTTTTGACATATAAACTAATTGTAGTTTTATAAATTTTTAGAGGGAAGAATTTAATAACAGTGGAGAGTTATTCATAAGAAGAAATCCAAAACTAAAAGTGAAGTTGGTGGATGGGAGCAGTTTAGTAGTTGCAGTGGTCGTAAACAACATTCCAAGAGGCACCACACAAGTTGTTTTTAGAGGAAACTTCAATAAAATTGCTTGCTACCTTGCTCTAGCTCTATGTCAAAAGGGCATCCAAGTAACTTCACTTACCGATATCACAAATATGATAAATGAAAGCATGAAGCCAAACATTGACACCCTAAATACATTCTCTTGGGTTTACTTTGTTTCAACTTAGGTTGCTGTATCTCGAGAGAAGGATTATGAGACATTGAAATCCAAGCTAAACTCAGTTAATGACCATGATAAGTTGAGCATTTCACATGTTTACTCCCATAAGGTAAATTACCGTACATGTCTTTTTTAATGCACCAAAACCCTTGAGAGAAAACTTATCTTTTATGTTTGTTACTTGATTTGTGAAGACATGGTTAGTGGGAGAAGGACTAACCAAAGAAGAACAAATGAAGGCATCAAAAGGAACCATAATCATTCCTTACTCTCAATTCCCTCCAAAGAAAGTGCGCAAAGATTGTGTTTACTACACCACACCATCAATGCTCACTCCCAAATATCTTGAGAATGTTGATTCTTGTGAGGTTAGTCAATTAACTTTTGTTCTTCGTGGTTGATCCAATTAACATAGTAATTCTTAATATTGATGCATTCAACAGAATTGGTTACCAAGAAGGGTATTGAGTGCATGGAGAATTGCAGGGATACTTCACGGGTTAGAAGACTGGAAAGTGAATGAGTGTGGGGAAGAAGTTTTCAACATCGACAAAATTTGGGACGCTAGTATTCGACATGGGTTTAGCCCTATCATGAAATCATTCACTTAATCAACATGTTTTTATGTTTACTTTAAGACTTAAATATCTAAAAATAACAATGTTTGTGTTCTCATTGGTTGCTTCCTACTCGAGAACATTGTAATGGGTGTAATGTTAAACACTTGAAGGTGTCTAGAACTTCTATCCAAGAAGTCAATTTATTTAGTGAGTGTCAGCAGTTGCTACTAGTTTCAACTTGCAAGTGAATGTATGTGTATATTAACCCTTTAACAGAACCGGGCTCCGCAAAAAAAAAAAAACTTTAATTTCTAGGGTTATCGTATGTTCCACTTTTATGCCCATTTATACACCATGTCATCACCTGTAAGATATATCCAATATGGAAAAGAAACTTTGTGTTAATTATAACACACATACAACATAGTAGTTATAAAGGGGGACATGTATAACAATCAACGATGACAAAAGTGACTGTAGGTTTCTACTTAACGGACTTCAGTGCGCTCGCCTTTAAAAGTAGTCTTAAAGGGACTACTTTAGTACGCTCGCCAATTAAAGTAGTCTTAACAACAAAAGAAGAAAACTCACGGTGAAAATCAAGAGTATTGCAAGAAGACAGTCAAATTCACACACCCCCGTGCCTATCTCACACACCCTCGTGCTTCATCCCTTCAGAAGACGACAAAAAAGACCACCACACATGGGGTCGTGCTTCATCAAACTCGCCTCCATGTCACTTCCCTTTAGAAAAGACAAATTTCCCACCACGCACGGGCATGTGCCTCACCAAGCACGCCCGTGGCACATCATTCAAGTAATGACAAAGCAAAGGCAATGGGCCCTACAAAGTTGACTTGGGGTCGTGTCTCATCTCACACGCCTCCATGTTGATGTATAAACTCTACCACAAAAGACAAATGGATGAAAAAAGTCAACCACATGGGTCGTGTCTCACTAGACATGGGGCCATGCCCCTTCCCCTGTTTAGCCTATAAATAGATGCCCGAGCTTGCAATTTTCCCCATCCTTTGGCACCCATTCGCTCTCACTCACCACCACCATCCACCATTATCTCCGATACCATTTTCCATCTTCAATTTGAGTTTTGGTATGTCTTAGGATCCAAGATTGTAAGAACATATATTTATAATTGATGTGTTCTAAAATATACATATTTTTATATAAATATTCCTACACTTTTGAGTGACTTTCAGATTGTTTTTATTAAAATTCACTCATAGTTGATTCATATTTAGAGTTTGGTGATTTTTGTGAAAACAAACCAAAATGATTAACATTTGATTAAAGCTCATGTTATTAGTAGATATTACTAACTTGGTTTTAGTTGAGTTTCGTTAGTTTGCATCAAAAGAGAACAAATAATGTTTAAATGATGGTTTGATTAATTTGGAACTATGAGAATTAATTAGTTGGGAAAGATGCATATATTGACGTAAACTTGAAAAACAAACATTAATTACTTATGAATTAATTATGAGAATAATGTTTACATTAATTGAACTACATTAAATAAGTTGAATTAAGGTTTTTATTCTTGAATGCTATTTGGTTTTGCAGCAAGTCCATGCCAACAAAAGAAAAGACCAGATGCTAGTCACTTGACTTAAAGGACTAAAAAAAGCACGAGTAATGGAGTTGGGTTTGGATGAATGGATTGTTATGATAAAAGACTTAAATGGGCATCAGTTTCCAATAGGCCGAGCTTCAAATTATGGGCTGAATTAATAAAATAGTTTTTTTTTGGAAGGCAATTTATAAAATAGTTATATTGGATTACTGAGTGAATTTGGGCTGTAACATATCTATTGGGATTCAAGTCAAAAGTCGGTGTAGTGGGGGAATTAGAAGGAGGAGGAGACATCATAAAAAAATCCCTACGGTTCGACGGCTGAAAAAAAAAGGAGGCAATTAGAAGTGACTGCAGGAAGCAAATGGCGCAAAGGACAAGGCGAGCAGACTGCTGTTGTTTTTGGCGCAAGAAAGAAGAAGCATTCGGTTCAAGTTAACAGCATATTCGGTTCGTAAAACATTGATTTTTCGTATTTAATTTGTTTTGAACCATGTTTTTTTCGTTTCCAGACCTTGTTCAGTTATTTTATCGATTAACATGAGTAGCTAAATTAGTAAACTACTTAGGTTGAGATGAACTAGATGTTTGTGACGTTGTTTTGACTCGGTTTGGCTATTTTATGCGATTTACATAACTTTATCTTGAACTTGATCTTGATATTGCATGTTCTAGTGTTTGTGTTGATTATTGATTGATGAATTCAGCGGTTTAGGCACGTAGAAATACACCCTAGACTTAGAATTTAATTTGAATCGGTTGATCGGTTTGAATCTTGTGTTTAGAAATAAACCAAGTTAATCAATTATTAAAATCAATAAACTAAAACTTGCATCCTCATCTAGTGATTGATGAGAGCTAATCATTGTTGGGTAGATTGGGTGACCGATAACTCGGGCTCGTTTATTTTATCGCGTTTAGGGTTTCCTAGGATTTCAATTCTCAAGGTTTGGTTTGCTTCGCGAATAGAGAGTTTTGGGTACGATAGTTTTCATATACTTGATATTCGTGGGATTTGGTATCGATAGGTCGAGCCGGTTCGTTCTAGCACTTCGCATTTCGTCCCTATCTTTCGGTTGATCATCTCTAGCGGGAGGTTATTCGGGTAGATTAGGATATTTAGCCATCACCATAGTCAAGATAGCGTTGCATGATTCTAGGGATTCGACACCTAGGTAGTCCTTTCTCATCATATTTGACCTACACTTTGCTTCCGAGTTCGTTTGCATATTGCGTTGCTAGTCTTGTATACCATTTTTATAACCAATTAGGTTATTAGATAATCATCAAAATCAAACTTAAAATTGACTTTGTATTCGATAAAGGTTCAGTATCTAGGGTTTGCACATAGTGTCCACGGACTTATATCCGGTCTTGCCATCTACACTACACTACGACCAGTGCACTTGCCGATTGTGTATGGTTTAGTTTGCGATTCCATTTTAAAACTTGTTCGAATTTAATATATACATTTTCACACATCAATAATAATTCAATCGTATTGTTTTATATGTGTATTCCTACAAGTTTGATGATGTTCATCATTATGGCCATTCTTGGCTATAGCTCTTGCATCACTTGTTGAAGATGGATCTTTAATGTCTTTATAATTTCTTAGTTTTGGACGTTTCATTTGGTGTGTGTTAATGACTTCATATAAGCTTTTGTTATATGGAGGTGATCTTTAATCCATCTATTACTTTGTGTTTGTTGATTTAAGCATTTATGTCTTTACGTCTTTATAAAAAAACACATTAATTACTTGGAAGGGGTTAGAAGTGTGGTTTGGATTAAGTTCTTACCTTTCATCAAGAGGTGGTACACTCAATGTGCAAGTACTTGGTATGATACATGCCTACTACTCTTGAGGAGATGGCACCAAATTAAGAGGTCTATAGTAGCTAATAGGTCAAATCCCTTATGAACAAATCTTATTTAGAACTTTTCCCGACTTTATTTTACTGGATGGTCGCCCTGCTGCTTCTGACCAATATAGATGAGTGTAACGTTTGCCCAAAAAAGAACGCGTACTACATTTTGGGGTTAGTAGCACTCAAATTCATTCTCTTCATAGAATGACTTTAGGTGTGACAACTGGCACTTTTCCGTACATTCCGTACAACAATTAGACGGTAATCTGTGCTTTAATGACTGTGCATGATCTAGTTTATAAGACGAATGAATTTCTGATTTCTGTTATATACATACAATGGCATTTCATGTTGCAAGACTATTGTCATTACTGCATGCAACTCAATATAGATTTATGGATGCACAGAGTAGAGTTAGCACAGTTGTCAGATAAACTAGAGGTACTGACGGGAGTTCAGTACTTAGACAGACATGATGATAAGACACAGAATGAGCCCCAGAACCAAGTGATACACTAGGATAGTGTGTAGGAAAGTATGGATTACAAAACTGTCTTCCTAGTGATGACATATGTACCGGAAAGTGCCAGAAACACACTAAAACTGCAAAATTCTGCAGAAAATAAATAAATTCAGCAATTTTCAGCAATTTAACATCTAATTATAATGCAGAAAAGTGGTTTAATGGTCCTGAATACTTTCCTAAGTGTCGGGAATCGAAACTGTCATAAAATCCAACATAAAGCACACTAAACTGCGCAATTTAGCACTTTAACGAACAGTAACGAAACGAACAACCGGATACTACCCGAAACATCAAAATTTTACTAGAAGCACTGTTTTTATGTTACGAAGCTAGTTATGGTCACCAAACACCATCTTACACCCTAAAACACTACCACACATTAAACACTAAACTTTATACTTGAAATCTAACCATACCACTTAACTTAAAGTTAGAACTCAACTAGTACCCCCCCCCTTTTGGGCCGGTTACAATGTGGGTCCCACTAGGGATTTTCTTGCATTAATTTAATGGATATGTAGAGTATATTCCAAACATAAGATGCCTTATGCTTTCCTAATGTTGGAGGATTCCTTTAAAGACCAAGAGTTCACATTCTCTAACATTTTAACACCTCCACAAAAACACACAACTCCCATTTCCTTCTCCATATTCACGGCTCCAAACACCCCTCCTATATCCTTCATTTTCAATCCATTTCCAAGTAATCTAAGGTGATTCTAAGGTGTCTCGGGTCTATCTAAGAAGGTTGCAAGCAACGGAACTTGAAGGACCTCTCTCTAGTGCTTTTATCCATCTCATTTCTTCTCTTGTTCATCCCTATCCTTGTGCTAGTAGTAAAATTCTTGTGATCTCATTTTACTTCATATTATGTTGGTTAAAAGATGATATAAGTTTTTAAATATAAAGATCATGAAGAAACATAAGCATAAACATGAACATAAAGCTCTAAAACATGAAGATCAAGTTGTTTTAAGTGTATGTAGTATACTTGAATGTTGACTTCTTATGTTTATGATGTTGATCATCATAAGAACCTTGCTAGACGATGATTAAACACATGATCTAGTAAGTGTAAGGATAGATCTTGAGAAATTTGTAATGATCATCCTTTTATGTAAATCATGAACTTGAATATAAGCTTATTTTAAAGTATGATGATGATTGATACATGAAATAAGTCTTGTAAATAAATGATTTCAAAAGTAGTATTTTCAAGAGAACAAAGTTATATACAAGGTTTACAAGATCATGATTTTTAAAGAAACTAATCATGTATTAAGTGTTAAATCAAAGCTAGAAACATATTGTTAACAAGAAAAATACAAGAAGAGGTATTTTTAGAAAATCTTCATACAAGTTGTGAAGAACTAAAATCTTCAAGGATGAGTTTTATAAACAATAAACTATGTTTTTAAGGGTAACTTAACCTACTAAATAGCATACTAAGTTACTACAAATTTTTACAAGGTTTCAAGTTCATGACATAGTGTAAACTTCATATTTTTGGCACATGGTAAGTGTTGAGTGATTTATTGATGATGATTTTAAAAGAAAATGATATGCTTTGAAAGCATGGAAACCTCCATTTTTAGGGAAAACTATGGTAAAATTTTTCTAAAAATTAAACACTTAGAAAAATATTTTCAAATAAATATTTACAAGTGTATTTTAAACCATGAATTTTTCACATAAAAGTTTGCCATAATATTTGTTACAAAATATAAATATTGGAGGTTGGTTTCTTTATAAATAAAAAGTGACTAAATATGTATTTAGGAAATATATATTCAGAAGTCACCATATGTGTGATTGTTTGTATATTTTGTGTATTATTTATATTATTTTAGGATATGAAATAATATAACTCATCAAAATACCCAAAAATTACAATCCAAAATATTACCAAAATTCCAAGAATATGAATATTCAAGTTATACACAAAATATTGGTAAAACCGAACTAGAGAATATAACTTACAAAATACTCCGGAAATAATATTCATATGTATATTTGGTAAATAATATTTTGGACACAAGGAAATGAAAATATGATTTTTACAATTACTACAAGAATATATCATATTTTTGACAACGGAAAAATATATTATTTTTGGCAAGAATGAATATATATTTTTCTTGAAATTTTTAGAAGATATATTATTTTTAAGAAATATATATTTTCTTACACAAACAAAAAATACAATATTTTGAAGTGAAAGATATATATTTCGCAAATAAATATGAAGAATATCATTTTTGAGGAAAAATGAGTTTATATATTTTTCCAAGATAGACATGAGAATATATTATTTTTAAAACTCACAAAAGAATACAAGTATTTTTGCCAAATGAAAAATTATAAATAATTTTTCCAAGTAATATTTATTGAAATATATATTTTGGAAATATATGTTGATAAACTATTATTAAAGATAATGTTCCGGAAAAATTAATACGAAAATAAGTATAAGAATACTTAATGAATACAATACAAATACGTATTCTCGTATGTATAAATACACACCGGAATACGACCCCAAATACATGGCAAAAATATACAAGTATAAGATACCCCCATCCTTGGGAAGGAAATTACAAGTATAAATACTTGGAAATTATTGAGTTAAAATATATTGCTAAAACAATTATTCCAAAATTTAATGAATATAATTTAAGTAAAAATATTTAATATTTTAACAAATAATTATGTAACTTGGAATAATGTTGAAGACGCAAAGAAGATAACTCAAAGGCACTAATTAATACTAAGTCAAGGCACGACCCGCTCGTCTAATAGACCATAGTACGTTGTAGGTAGTCGTGCACATTAGTAGCAGCTTGAGTAACCTCGGATTGAAGAACGCAAACTTGTGAGTTCATGTCCCCCTTTTCTCTTAACGGTTTTTGGTTTTATAACTCTCGGGGGTGGAATACATGTTACGAATGTTTAAACGGTATGAATTGACTATGAAATGAACTATTAGATCATGTGAGCATAGATTAAATTTGAAATGCCATTAATTCTTAATTAGGGATGAAGGTTAGATCTAACGGGTACGACCGAACCCTACTCATGGTACTTATGTGACCACTTGAGTGCTTCGGTGTCCCGGTCGAGGTAAATCGACAATAGTCAAGGTGAATTGACATGGTCAAGGTAAATTGACATAGTCGAAGGGGAATTCGACATAGTCGAAGGGGAATTCGACATAGTCGAGGGAATCGACGAGGGTATAAGCCTACTCATTTCGAGTGCTCCCTATGTCTTCACATGTTTTAATTTCCTTGCAAAACTTTAATTTGATTTGTTCATAAATGATTTTCATACCTGTTTTCAAAGAAGTTTCTCAAAGGTTTAAAAGGTTTTCAGTACTCATACAAAACGCATGAACTCGCTCAACTTTTGTTGATGTTTTTTTTTCCTAAATTACATGTATTTCAGGTAACAGGTTGGATCTTGGGCGCGGGTTGTGTTCCTAGAAGTAGACTTCAAGTTTAGATGTCATCCACTTTTGTTGGTTTGTGACTTAGTCGAAGGTTGTGTTTTAAAACTTAAATAACCGGTGTTTGTAATACTTTAAATTTTATGAATGGATGAACATCGTTTTGATAATATAGTTGTTTATTATGATTAAATGCAATGATATTAAACCAGTCACACAACATACGCTTTCGCAAAATTCAGGGTGTGATAGTTTGGTATCAGAGCTTCGATTGTAGTAAACTAGGATTCCTTCTCGAGTCTAGACTACAATCACTAGGACTCTCTCACGAAAACATTTTACAAAAAGGTTTCCATTGCATTCACGTAAGCGTCAAGATCCATGAGTCAAACATTTTTCAAAGAAAAGACAAGGCATGGACATTAGTAGGGAGGAGAATACCCCAAACTAAGGTGCCAATTAAGGCATAGTCTATGTGGGATAGACTTGCCAAAGACAAAATGACCCCCCCCCCCAAAGGATAAACGAGAGTTATATGTGATATGATGCATTTATTTTCCTGTTTATGCTAAGTAACATACCTGTTTATGCTAAGTAACATACTTGTTTATTGATATATATACGTATAAGTGTACGGAATAATTATTGACGTAAATGAGATACCTTCGACTTTGAATCCTATTATTGTTCTTGACTCGCACGATGAAGCTATCGACCTCGCGTTTACTGCAAAGCTCATAGCTGGAGTGATTACCAGACGAGATTCTGAGCTTGTTTCCGTAGGAGATGGTCGTTCTTCCCTCTCGAATGCGAAGGTGCCTGACTACGGTAGTGACGGCGAGGCGGAGGAGGCAACCTTGGACAACACCCTCATCAGCAGGACGAGGTCCCTGTGGTTTTTGAAACAAGATTGAAGACGCTCCTGTCCGGACTAGGAAGATGAAGTATTCATCGTAGAGGTGCCCCTCCAACCACTAGGAATTCTCCTTATTCCTGGTACGTTTAATCATCGTGCTTATTCGCGCGTAACGATGACAAATGTTAGCGCGTGGACCACCGCAATGGTCCTTTCCATGTCAGAGGAATAAGGACAGTAGTGTCCCCTCTTTGATTGATCATCTTCTTGGACGAGGTAAAGTTGGGGTGACCGTGCAAGACAATTTATTATTACGGGGGCCCGCGTAATAACGACTTGTAGTGCATGGAAATCCTGGTGGACTCTGCGGGTCAGGCTGATGATCACCATCCCTCCAAAAAATAGTCTCTAGGTGTTCATGTTGGGATTGAACCCTACCAGAGGAACAGATAATTAAAGCCAAAACTGGGTCAGAGCAGTGGATCCAGAATAAGCAGATGTTATATACAAGTCTCTCCCCTTGAAAGTGATCTCAACATCTGCTGACCTCCTATCTACTGATCGTACAAGCTACTGATCGTCAAACTGCTGCTCTAGTGAAGACCTGTTGAAAGACTAAAGCTCTGCTGTTCAATCTATTGCTTTGGGTCAAGCACTGCTGACCCGGACAAGTACTGCTGGGTTCACAGCAGTGGAAGGATGCAGCAGTTGTTTATTCTGTCTTTATGTAATATAATGTAATAAGCAGTAGTTAGTATAGCAGTGTTTGTATAGATCAGAGGTTAGAGTTTGTTAGGAGGTTAGATGTCACTTTCATGGTGACGTCAGCTTAGATGCTCTGTGGTTTGCTAGTGCCTATAAATAGAACAGTGCTCTGTACTCTTCTATCAGCTCTTTGCAACAATCGTCTTCTCTGCACGAACAAACACTGAGCTCTGGCTGAGGGGGAGTTTGCATCATACATTGCTCTGTAATCGTTATTGAAACTAAATTCAATCTTTCGGTTCATAGTGAAAAGTGTTTTGATTAAAGCAATACTCTCGTTTGATTGTATGCAAAGTTTGTTTCCATCTTAATTCCGCTGCACAACTCATTCATTTCCATCTTAATTTCAAACGTAAAATACAATCAAAACCAAACTCAGATCCAACAATTGGTATCAGAGCTAGGACAGTCAAATTTGATTTAACAATCATTTTGACATAAATAGTTCAGCTCAAAATCGTTGATATCGATTGTTTGTTCGTTTTTGTTGAAAAACAGGGCAAGGTTTAATCACCATTAAAGTTGATTAATCAGTGTCTGTAAAACAACCAGGATGACGTCACAATCACAAGATGATAAGAATAATGTTGGCTCGCTTTTTAAACCACCTATGCTTAAAAGAAATGAATACAACATCTGGGAGCGAATGATGGGTCACATCCTTGCTCAACAGAACACTGGATGTTGGAGGTCTGTTGTTTTTGGTCCCCATGTTCCTATGGTGCCAAGTGCTGAGGATCCAAAGAAGTTCGTACCAAAACCTTATGAAAACTATACTGAAACTGATTTTCAGAAGTTCGAACTTGATGCCAAAGCATTTAGCATCATAGCATCTGCATTACCAAATGAGATCTATGCTGGACTGTTACATTGTAACAGTGCCAAAGAGCTATGGGATGCATTGAAGGAACAGTTTGGGGGAACCGAAGAAGTTATTGAAAACAATAGGGAAATTCTGAATCAGCAGTATGAAACCTTCTGTCACATTAAGGGTGAAACATTGACACAACAATTTGAACGTTTTAGTTGTCTCATTAGTGAGCTAAGGCTTGTTAAGGTTGAATTCCCAAAATCAACTCAAAATAGCAGGTTCCTTAGATCGCTACCTGATAAATGGGACACAATTGCATTTGTGACTAGAAACTCTGTTGAGTTCAAAGATCTGACCCTGACCCAACTTCATGGTAGACTCCTGACCTATGAAAGGGAGTTGAACCAGAAAAAGAAGCTGTAAGAGTCTGGAAAAGCTACTGATGATTACTCATTCGGTAGCACAGCTCTTCTGGGTTAGGAAGAATCTGGTAGCAGTAGTAAGGAACAGGGTTATGATCATTTCATTGATATAACAGCTGGTGGTAACTTTACCAACCCTGATCCTCACTCTGCAAATTATGCTTTCACTGCAAACACTGAAAACCAGATGTCAGATAATTTGTGCTTTGAACTCAATGATTTGCAACATTTTGATCCCACTGACTTAGAGGAGATGGACATTTTGCATCAGCTGGCTTTGCTTAGTGTGAGAACAAGCAAATTCTACAAAAGAACAGGGAGAAAGTTCCCAGGGCTACATGGGAATCTAAGGGTTGGGTTGGATAAATCGAAAATCAAGTGTTACAAGTGCAATAGGCTAGGTCATTTCGCTAGGGAATGCAGGAGTCAAACTACTGGTCCTATAATCACTCATCCTAGCTCAAACCCTAGACCTCAAAATCAAAGCACTGTGCACTATACCCAATATACCCCTGCAACTCATGTTAATACTGCTCATTATGCTGCTGCCCCTGTGCCTGTGCATTATGTCCAAACCACTGTTCCACAGATTCAATATGTTCAAACCCCTGTCCCCCAGGCACAAGTGCAACCTGCACCTCAAACAGCTGCTCCAGCAGTGGTACAACCAGATCAACAAAGCTTTTTCACTCAAGGCTTTGTTGACTGGAGCAGCATGCCTGATGAGCTTAGTGATGAAAATTTTGCACTCTATGCTTCTAATGAATCTTCTAATGAGGAATTTTGTTTGATGGCATTAGAGTCAATACCAGAGGGGATTGAAACTGAAGGTGAACAGCTAAGTGATGAAACAGTGGATGAGGTGACTGAAGCAGTTGTTAATGCAGTTGCTGGTGAACTGCTGCTGGGAGAAAATTCAGAAACCCTGATTGAACCACTGACAGATCCATGGTCCAAAGAGGACAAAGAAGAAGAGGAAGAGAAGAGAGCAGGTGAGAAGGAAGTAAGAGCTGATGATGAAGAAAATCATCAATGTGATTGTGCAATGATGGCTGCTGCCAAGGTATCTCCTCAAGTTCTTGAAAAACTGTGTTCTGACAATTGCATTATTGCTTTTGCTAACATCAAAGAGGTAAATGAAAACCTTAGGAACAAAGTTTTGTCTGATGAAGTCAAATTTGAAAAGTTGGTAAAAGAACTTAGAAACAAATTGGCTGAAAAAGATAAAGAGATCAGCAATCTGAAAGAAGAGCAAAGCATAACCAAAACTCAACTCCAAACTATGGTAGAAAAATACCAAGTTTGTAAAAAGGATTTAGAGTCCACCCAGATTACCTGTGAAAAATGGGTGGAATCTTGCAAAGGGTATGAGGTTATGCTTGAAAAACAGATTAAAAGCAATGTAAAATTTGGTGTTGGTTATAGAAAACATGATGATGAAAACACTGCTTTTGAAAAATCTGTTCAAACCACTGATGTAACCACTGAGTTCATCCCCACAAACAAGAATGGCCAAGAAGTGAAAATCACTGATAAACTTGGTAACAAAATCACACTTGACAGACCAATGGGATCCTCTACTTTTGAGGAGCTTGAAAATTATCAGTTTAAACCAAAATGGTCTGATGAGTGTGATATTCTTGAAAATTTCAAGCCTATGGACTTTACATCAACTGATGGTGTTAAAGCTCCAAAAGCTAAAGTCATTCCTCTCAAGGACATCCCAACAGAGGTTAAAACCTCTGCTGCAAAGGAGTCCGAAAAGAGAAAGAAGAAAGAAAAGATAAATAACCTGTTTTGTGAATTCTGTGAGAAAAGGAATCATCTAACAAAAGATTGTTTCCATTTAAAAGCATATGATTTAAACAAAACCAGTGTTATTGTCTCTGCTGAAAGTTGCACTGTTTATGGTAAATCAAACCACAAAACTCAAGCATGTGTGTATCTCAAAAACTTTGATGTGAAAAAGAATGAGTACATTGCTAAAACATCCTTGAGTCCATCAACATCATCTGTCAAATTCACCAAGAACCAACCACTGTTTGTGCCAGTTCAAACAGCTGTCACAAAACAGCTGAACCAAACATCTGTCAAAAGAGATGTTCAGGTTACTGATGCACCCCCTGCCAATCAGTTCAGAAAAGGCAAGGAAAAACAGTCTTACCAAAGGATTCCACACGTTTATGAGGCTTACAAAAGGCCCTCTAAACCTAAAGTGAACAGGCATCCTTTTGGGTACCAACAGGTGATTGGTCAAGACCCCCAACAGTGGTTAGCAAGAAACAGTACTAAAACTGTCCAAACCCCTGACCTAACCACTGTCCATCAATGTGCATCCATCCCAGACACTGTTGAGACCCCATCCAAAGCCTTATTGGCTTTGGAAACCCTAATGAACTAATCCTTTTACTTCATGTGCAAGGAGCTTCTGCCTGCTTAGATAGCCTTTGGTATGTTGATAGTGGAGGCTCCAGGCACATGACTGGATGTAAAGCCCTACTCAAAGATTTCAAAATTCATGGAGGGGGTGATATATCCTTTGGGAATAACAGTAAAGGGAAAGTTCTGGGGTCTGGTACAGTACAATCTGGAAATATAAAATTTGAAAATGTCAATCTGATAGACAGTCTGAAATTCAACCTCCTGAGTGTATCATAAATGAGTGACAAGGGTTTTGGGTCATTCTTCACAAAGGAGTGTTGTAGGATTGTTGGACCAGAAATGGTCAAAAAGATTGAAGCAATAATAAAAACTGGTCAAACAAAACTTGTTGCTCAAAGAAGTGGCAATGTTTATGTTGTTGATATGTCAAAAGAGTGTCCCAGAGCTGATGCCTGTCTGTTCTCAGCTGCCTCTACCAAAGAGACAGAACTTTGGCACAGAAGGCTGGGGCACACAAATCTTAAGACAATCACTGAAATTTCAAAAAATGGTTTGGTGAGAGGCCTACCACAAAAATTGTTTTCATGTCCTGAACATTGCATTTCCTGTTTAAAAGGAAAACTGCATAAAAGTTCTTATAAGTCCATTGAAGAGTCCAAAACAACCCAGTGTTTGCAAATGCTACACATGGATTTGTTTGGCCCAGTTCAAGTCATGAGCCTCAAAAATAAAAGATATTTTCTAGTTATTGTTGATGACTTTTCTAGGTTTACATGGACTTTCTTTTTACACTCAAAAGATGAGACTGCAGGCATTTTGCAAGACTTTGTAACACAGGTTGAAAAGCAATTTGACCTTCCAGTGAAAAGCTTCAGGAGTGACAATGGCACAGAATTTAAAAATAAGGAGTTGGATGCCTTCTGTGTGAAGAAAGGGATTGTAAGGCAGTACAGCATCCCTAGAACACCAGAGCAAAATGGGGTAGTTGAAAGAAAGAACATAACTTTGATTGAGGCTGCCAGAACCATGCTTGCTGATTCAGGTTTGCCATTAACCTTCTGGGCAGAGGCAGTAAACACTGTTTGCTATGTCCAGAACAGAGTTTTAATAAACCCCAGGCACAAAAAGACTGCTTATGAAATTCTGTATAAAATCAAACCACTGATCTCATACTTCAAAGTGTTTGGCTGCCCATGCTTTATTTTGAACTTAAAAGATTCCATTTCAAAATTTGCAGCCAAAATTGATTGTGGTTATCATCTGGGATACTCAACCACTGCCAAGGCCTACAAAGTGTTTAATACACGGACCAAGGCAGTGGAGGAGACTTTGAATGTAAAGTTCAATGAACTTTCATCAATAAAAATCCCAGCAAATCCTACAGATTTGTTTGATCTTGATAAATTCACTTTTGAAAATACTGCTGTCAAGACTAACAGTGCAGGTCCATCAGAGGATTCAACACCAGACTATGGGTATGAAATCATCATCCCTCAAAGGTCTGCTAAAATGGGAAGAGCATCAGATGTTCAAAACAGCTGTCAAAGCTCAACCACTGCTACCTCAACAGTTGTTGACCAAAGTAGCCCATCAACCACTGCTTCCACATCCTCAAACACTGCTGACAAAAGTCCCCAAACAGTGGATAAAAGTCAGCATGTGTCCACTCCATTACCTCCCATTCCACCACCTTTTGAAGCCACTGCTGGATCATCAAAGTCCCCAGCAGTGGTTAGCTCAGATGATACACATTTGCAGCCTTCACCAACAAATGCCATCATACCATACCAAGGAGATTTAATCTTCTTGAGATCTCATCCACCTGACCACATCATTGGCAACATAAATGAAGGGGTGCTCACAAGAAGCCAAACCCAAAACATTTGTCTTTTTGCTGGTTTTCTATCACTCCATCAGCCAGTCAAGTACCAAGAGGCACTGAAAGACAACAGCTGGGTAGAAGCCATGCAAGAGGAGCTCCAACAGTTTAAAAGACAACAAGTATGGGAGCTTGTACCACTGCCAGAAGAGGTTAGTCCCATTGGCACAAAGTGGGTCTTCAAGAACAAAACTGATGAAAGGGGTATTGTTGTCAAGAATAAAGCCAGGCTTGTGGTTCAAGGTTACAGACAGGAAGAGGGGATTGACTATGATGAAACTTTTGCCTCTGTAGCAAGATTAGAAGCTATAAGACTGTTCCTGGCCTTTTCTGTCAACCACAACATGAAGGTGTTCCAAATGGATATCAAAAGTGCTTTCCTCTATGGTACAATTCAAGAAGAGGTGTATGTGTGTCAACCTCCAGGTTTTGAGGATCCATTTTATCCAGATCATGTCTACAGGCTGAACAAAGCCCTGTATGGCCTGAAATAAGCACCAAGGGCCTGGTATGAAACTCTTTCCACCTTTCTACTCTCAAATGGTTTCAAAAGAGGTACCATTGATAAAACACTGTTTTTAAAATGGAGAGGAAAGGATTTAATGATTGTCCAAATTTATGTGGATGACATTATTTTTGGAAGCACATGTAATGCAATGTGTGAAGAGTTTAGGGAACTCATGACAGCTGAGTTTGAAATGAGTGCAATGGGTGAGTTGCAATGCTTTCTTGGTCTCCAAGTTCAGCAAATGCAAAATGGAACTTTCATTCATCAAAGCAAATATGCAAAAGAACTTTTAAACAAATTTGATATGAATGATTGTAAACCATGAAGCACACCCATGGCAACAAATAAGCTGGTCATGTCTGATGAAAAGGATGAGCTGATTGACCAAACTCTTTATAGAAGCATGATTGGGTCTCTTTTGTACCTAACTGCATCTAGGCCAGACATTATGTTTGCAACATGTGTTTGTGCAAGAAGTCAATCAGCCCCTAGAAAATCAAATCTCATTGCTGTAAAAAGGATATTCAGATACATAAAAAGTGCTCCCACACTTGGTATCTGGTATCCAGCTAATGGGAATATCAAGCTTTCAGGATTTTCAGACAGTGACTTTGCTGGATGTAACACCACAAGGAAGTCCACATCAGGAGGGTGCCAGTTTCTAGGTGATTGCTTAGTTTCATGGCAAAGCAAAAAGCAAGCAGCAGTTTCAACATCCACTGCTAAAGCTGAATTTATTGCTGCTGCAAGCTGTACAGCCCAACTCCTGTGGCTTCAAAATCAGTTGCTGGATTTTGGTATCACTGCCTTAAAGACACCACTCATGTTGGATAGCCAGGCAGCAGAAAATATCATCAAAAATCCAGTTTCCCATTCAACCACCAAACACATCGACATCAGACATCACTTTGTGAGGGATTGCTATGAAAAAGGTTTGATTTCTCTGCATCATGTTCCAACTAAAGACCAGCTGGCAGATGTGCTCACAAAAGCACTAGATACAGCCACTTTTGAAAGCTTGGTCTCTAGGATTGGAATGCTAAACATGGAATAGCAAGCAAAATCTTGTTTTTCTATGAATAAAAGCATTAAAATGTTTTCAGAAAATCAAAAATCCATCCTTAAAAATAGCTAAAAATGATGTTTTCATTAAAATCCTTAAAAGTCTGCCATAACCACTGTTTGTTCAAAAGTCTGCTCTACTTCAAAGTCTGTCCACTGCTGAAAGCCATCCTCTGCTCTCTCATTTCCTTGATAAACTCTGTTGTTCAAAAGCAGTGTCTTATCCACTGATATGCTATCCACTGATAGTGAAAATCATCCACTGCTTCCATTTTTACCGTTGTAACCACTGCCTTCATCAGTAACTTTCATAAAAGTACTGTCCTTCATTTCTTCAGAGTTTGGCATGTGGGCAGTACATAATGGTCAGTACTTTTATAACCGCTGCCACGTCAGCCTTCACTTTTTCCTCTATAAAACCCCCACTTCACACCAAAAACAGGGTTTTATTGTCGAATTGAATTCTCAAAAATTCTTTTCTCAAAGCAGTTTTTCTTCACATTCCTTCACAAATTTCTTCGATCATCATCTTCAAAATGACAAAATCGAAGCCATCTGCAAAACCCACTTCCAAATCATCGTCAAAAGCGGCCTCTCAAAATGTCAATACCACTGAAATTCCACACAAACCATCTCACAATCTTCTGGGTCTTCTCACAAAACCCGGCACCACAGATGCTTTCGACTCCATCATCGCCAAAATGGCTAAATCAAAGTACAAAACTTTGTTAATAGCCGATGCACCAATTTACTTGACAACCCAAAGGGAGTTTTGGAAGAATGCAACCCTTGAAACACAAGGAGACGCTGTAATAGCCATTAACTCTACTCTAAAGGGAAAACCTGTCAAGATTACACCACAGTCAATTTCAGAGGTCTTTCAACTCAAGGATCAGCAAGGTAAAACTTCTTTCCCTAAAAACGAGTTGAAAATTGACTTCATTGAGAGAGGGTATGCAGACACAATGATGAAGAAAGCTACCTTACAAAAAGGTTTCTTTCCTTCTGCAACAAGATTTTTATTCCATACCCTCCTAATGTGTGTTTCAAACAAAACCACTTCTTTTAATGAAATACCATTAAAGATTCAAAATCTGGGATATGCTATTCTTCAAGAAGAAAATTTTAATTATTCTCGGGAAATCTTTAATGATTTGGTTAATAAGGTTGAAACAAAATCATTCTTACTGTTTCCAAGGTTTCTAAGTTATTATTTTGAAAAGAAATTCAGTAAGGATGATGTTGCTGTAATAAACCAAGGTGATTATATTCAAATAAATAGTTTAACTACTGAAACCTTTTCAAGAATGTTAACACCTTGCAAAACACAAGCAGAGGTGCCTGAGCAGATTTTAGCAGCTACCACTGCTCCTCAGGTATCTGCTGCTGAGCCCACTGCTCAAGGTGATCAAAGCAGCAGAACAACTGCTTTGAAACCCACACCTAAAATCACCAAAAAGCCAACAAAAAGAAAAACACAAAAACCCCCCAAACCCATCAAAAAGGCATCTCTGGAGGATGAGATACCAGAGCTACTGCCAGTGACAACACAAAAGTCACAAGAAACCACTGTTGCTACTTCCTCACAGCAGTTGGTACAAATATCTCAACCCATAGCCGAAACCCCTCCTGCTTCTTCACAAAAAGAACAGGTTGTACAAATTGGGACACCACATCATGATGCTCTGGAAGCACTTGTTTCCATCATCCACAGCCCACTTCCCGGGGCAAATCCTTTTTCTACACCAACCATCACATCCACAATCCCTACACCCACTAAACTTCTGTTGGATGCAATTGATTTGAACCAGGCACTAACCAGTCCTTCTCAATCACCTATTAATGAGAATATACCTCAACAAATGACTGGGTTTGATGTATCAATCCTTGCTTGTTGGACCGTTCTACGACCTTAAACCGTCAGTAAAGGTAGTTCATCTTTGCATACGAAGGCGGAATCAACGTAAACAAAGTCATAACAGCTCTAATCCTTTTAATCTTTCTTTTCTGATTGATTTGAGTGCTTGTACAACGTTTTCTGATACAAATCCGGCAGCACCTTGTCTCTCATACAATGACCTCTCTCCCTCAAATGAAATACACAACACATATATATAGGCTTGAGATTTCGCTTGAACCTGCTTGAAGCGAAATCATCATGTGTTGATTTCGCTTGAAGATGTTTCAAGCGAAATCTTCAAGTTTAACCTAAATAAACCCTAATTAAGCCCTAATGTGTGATCATCCAAACAAACTAGACACAAGACTTGATTATGACGTAATCAACAGACATTTAGTGCACCAACAGACTCCCCCTTGGATGTTGATGAAGTCTTTGGCTTCAAGTCTTTGTCTTTAACAATCTTCAAACATTGTAAAAACTCTCATCAATCTTTATCTTCAATCTTTAAACTTTAAACTTCAATCTTCCCTTTGGCTGTTGATCCAGACTCCCCCTTTCACAGACTCCCCCTCTCCAATCCTATATATCCAAGTAGTTTCAATCTTCCCTTTGGATGTTGATGAAGATGTTTCAATCGATATGCTAGAATCTGATGAATCTGGTTCAAGCTTTTGACAATTAGCTTCCATTGGGAATAATGAAGTCCAATCCTGTTACTCAACCAATAAACATTACAATTCTATCTTTTCAACAATAATTCACAAATTCAATCAGTTTTAACAATCCACTCAAGTATTCAGGTTCAAGTTAATGACTCTGATCACTTGATTAATCTACCAAGTCCAAATTAATGACCTTGGTTGATCTTTTGACGAATCACACTGATTTTAAAAACAACAATTTCAAACATTTTCTGAAAATAACAAGTATCAAATTAATGAACTTGTTTTTGACATTTCAAACAATTCAAACTTCAACAAAGTAAGCTCTCCTCATTCTTCAGTCCAGAATCTCCTGCATCTGCTTCAAACATCTGAGAATCCAACAATCAACTCTCCACTTTGGTTTGTCTAAAATAAAGCAGAAATAAAATCTTTTTGGATTTTATAAAGTGTTCTAAACTAAGAAATGATATACAGAAAACTTAAATTGCAGAAAGTAAACAAAGTAAACTATTTACAAACATATTTTTGGTGAGCGTGTCAGGGAATCATATCAGCTTTTTAGACAAATCACAAGTACCGTTAAGCTACATTACATACTCAGACTTAAACAATTCACCTCGATTGTCGATATACTGATCCATCTTAAATTCCCATACAAATTTCAACTTACTCAGGATACGATTTAGGTGAATTATGATCTTAGATCATTCATGTGTCCCACCTCTTGAATATACTCCCGTATCTAGAATCCCAATAATCAGTCTTACAGGTGAGAATACTACAATGATATCTGTATATAATTTAGGTATGCGAGGGCCGAGGGATCTCAGATCGATACTTCCGTATACGCAGAGAGATATCAGCTTCGACTTTTCTGTGTGTCCCCTTTAGAGGATCTTTTTGCTTACAACAGCAGCATTTATCAATTTTATTGTTTCAGCATGCTGAGGGTTTAATGCTGTGTTTCAAGCATTTCAGCAAGTATTAGCCAGGGACTAGGTCAGAACCACCGTTCAGCAGAAGTCCCGGAATAATACCCCAGACATCATTGAGTATAAAGACCTAGTATATCAGATTAAGAGACCTTTCAAACGAGATTTCAGGGGTTACCTATATATCCAAGTAGTGTTCCCCACGAATTCACAAGTTTGAATTTTAGGTTTATATCCCGAATAAATCTACTAAATGTACGAAAACCTATCGACACATCATTAGTGAGACTGTTTAACTCTTTTATACTATTCAATTCTTTAGCATACTGTGATCGTCTAGCCGATGTACTATCATTTTCCCTATATACACAAGCTCTTTTTCATTTTATCATGTTTTTGTATTTTATCATTTTTTACTGTTTTTTTATTTTCTGAAAATAAACTATGTACAAACATCTACTCCCCCTAAATACCAAAACAAGTAAAAATTCGACAAACCATTGCAGATTGTTTCTCGTCTTCATCCGCAACAGTACTCTCATCAACGCCAATTATGCCATCCGACACCGACAGAAGCTTTATACCATTCAGTTTTAACAAATATTTAAACCGATTTTTATCAAAAGCTTTGGTATGTAAATCAGCTTTCTGTTCGTCAGTGTGGATTTTCTCAATTCGTATCAACTTTTTCTCAAAGCAATCACGAATAAAGTGATGACGAATTTCTATGTGTTTAGTTTTAGCGTGATGTACTGGATTCTTTGTTATATTTATAGCGGCCTCATTATCAACAAAAAGAGGTGTGTTAAGAAACTGCAAACCGTAGTCGCGCATCTGTTGCTGTATCCACAAGATCTGAGAGCAGCAACTGCTAGCAGAAACATACTCCGCTTCACATGTAGATAACGCCACAGACGTTTGTTTCTTACACTGCCAGGTAACCAATCTAGGACCAAAGAACTGGCATCCTGTAGTTGTTGATTTTGAATTGACTTTGCAGCATCCGAAATCTGAATCGGAATACCCTTCGAGCGTAAATTCGCCTTTTCTAGGATACCACAACCCCAATGAAGGAGTTCCTTTCAGGTAGCGCAATATCCTCTTCACAATAATCATGTGCGATGCTCTTGGGTTAGATTGAAATCTTGCTGCGAGGCACGTTGGGTACATGATATCAGGACGTGAAGCAGTTAGGTACATTAAAGAACCTATCATGGATCGGTAAAACGTTTCATCAGCCCTATCTCCGGTGAGATCTGGGTGAATCCCATGATTTGTTGCAAGTGGGGTAGCAGCTGGAGTAGAACTTGACATCCCAAATTTCTCTAGAATATCATGAACATACTTTGACTGATGAATGAAAATTCCCTCAGGAAGTTGTTCAACTTGTAAACCCAGAAAGAATTTCATCTCCCCCATTGATGACATTTCAAACTTTTGCTTCATCACTGATTCAAAATCTTTGCATAGATTTTCATTTGTCGACCCAAAGATTATATCGTCCACATAAATCTGAACTATCAAAAGATGACCATCGACCTCTTTAGTGAAGAGAGTGGCATCCACTTTTCCACGAATGAACTTGTTGGCTAGTAGGTGTTGAGACAAAGTCTCGTACCAGGCTCTCGGGGCCTGGTGTAAACCATACAGCGCTTTGTCTAACAAGTAGACCTTGTTTTTGTGGATTGGATCGGTAAAGCTCGGTGGCTGACCGACATAAACCTCCTCTTTAACCTTCCCATAAAGAAACGCCGATTTAACATCCAACTGATAAACTTTGAAGTTCTTCCAAGACGCAAATGCTAGGAAAATTCTGATTGCCTCTAGTCGTGCTACAGGAGCATAGACTTCGGTAAAATCAATTCCCTCCTGTTGACTAAATCCCTGAACAACGAGTCGAGCTTTGTTCCTTACAACAACTCCTCTGTCATCCCTCTTACACTTAAACACCCACTTAGTGTTAATTTTCCTCTGACCATCCGGCAAATCAACTAACTTCCACACTCCCAATTTCTCGAATTGACTAAGTTCCTCCTGCATTGCATTGACCCAAGAGTCTTCAGTAAGCGCCTCTTTGTAAGTTCTTGGCTCAACCTGCGAGATAAAACAACTTAATGAGAATTCAGTTTGCAAAGGAGCAACTTTTGTATAAAAACATGTAAGCCCTTTATCAATCTGATTTCGAGTGCGAACACCAGCTTGCAATTCTCCGATAATCAACTCCTCTGGATGATATGAAAAAGTTCGCGGCATCACTTCACTCGGAACCTCTACATTTCCCTCCAGATTAGTAATATTCTGCTCTGCATCTTGTTCACCAACTTGGTTTGTTTGACCTGAAATCTGAATTTGCTCCCCCTCAGAATCTGAATCTGAATCACTATGATCAAATATTGGCATGTTTTCAGCTTCTAGATTATCATTCTGAGCTGACTGATTATCCTGAGCAACTTCATTCTGTTGGACATCATCATGTTCACCAGCATTACTTGGACCTGCTTCATCATCATTTGAAGTTTCCCGTGGTCTTCTTGAATACTCAGCTGGGAACCTTAACTGCGACTCATATTCACGCAAAATATCCAACTCATCAAAGAATTCTTCTTCATCCTCTGATTCTTCTCTCATGTCAAACGAATCCCAAAGTTTGTCATAATGATAACGCCATGAATCACCAGGATTCTGTGGCGGCATAGTATAACCTTGACATTCAACATTTGCAGCTTCAATAATCCGCTTCTCACTTGGAACGAAGACACGTCGCAATGGATTAGCATAACCAACAAATATTCCCTCAATGCACTTCGGACCAAACTTTCCAAAAGGCTCTATAACCGTACAAGGTGACCCGAACGGTTCTAGATACTTCAAATTCGGTTTGCGGTTATTAATTAGCTCAAAACACGTTTTGTTGAATTTCTTGACAGTGAGAACCCTGTTGAGAGTATAGCATGCAGCAGAAACAGCTTCAGCCCAAAAATTAATCGGTAATTTTGAATCTGCGAGCATAGTTCTAGCTGTCTCGATTAGTGTCCGGTTTTTGCGTTCTGCGACTCCATTCTGCTGCGGAGTGTACGGAGCACTAAACTCATGCAAAATACCTCTTTCATCACAAAATTCTTCCATCCTGCTGTTCTTGAATTCAGTACCATTATCACTTCGAATTCTCTTGATACGCCTTTGGTACAAATTCTCAATCTTCCTGAACAACCCCATCAAACTGTCAAATGTTTCATCTTTCGTCTTCAAGAAAGAAACCCATGAAAATCTGGAATAATCATCAGTAACGACCAAACAATAGTAATCTCCTGTAATACTCTTGACATTCACTGGACCAAACAAATCCATGTGAAGTCTTTCCAGAGGTCTCGAAACTGAATTGACTTGCTTTGTAGGGTGTGACTTTTTCTTCTGCTTGCCTTTGATGCAGCTAATGCACTCCCCTTCCAGATGAAAACCTTTGATATTAACTCCCAATACCAAATCATTGTGCACCAAATGATTCATTTTTCTAAGATGTATATGCCCCATCTTTCGGTGCCACAATCTTGATTCTTTCTCAGTTGCTCTAGACACAAAACAATGTGCTTGACCAGTAGTTGTAGTTGCTACAGACATATCTAACACATATAAATCATTCACTCTAGGTGCCCTCATAATAATCCATTCTTCAGGGATAACAAAACCAGGTTTCAGAATCAAACATTCTTTATCAGTGAAGTGAGTAGTATACTGATTGTCACAAATCTGCGAGATACTAAGCAGATTGTTCTCCAACTCAGTGATGTAGTTAACTCTCTCAAACGTCACAATCCCATTGGATAACGTTCCTTCACCAACAATTCTACCACCTTCATGACCAGCAAATCCCACATAACCACCATTAATGTTTCTCACATCATACAGCAATGCAGTTTTTCCTGTCATATGTCGAGATGCACCACTATCCATAATCCATCTGGATATCAATTGTGGAAGATCCTGCACAAAATAAACTACAATTTAACCAACTACAATAAAGATTCCGATTCATGCTTCGCGATCAAGGAAGCTCCGGCAATTCAAACTGCTTATTCGAACATGGTGTCCACCCAGGCTTCATCAGCCTTAGGTGTAACCTTGACTCTAGCAATTTGAATTTTGAAATTTTCAGCCTTCAAAGGTGGAAAATTTGCATCATAATCAACCGAAATTGATTCTTCAGCCTTTTTCACCTCAGAAGTTGAAATTTTCATTTCAGATTTTGGTTTCCAAACTTGTTGAGATAATGCAACCTGTTTATAAAACTTGTCGTTTTTAGTTACCACTTTCTTTACAGGTTCATTTTTCACTTTGATGTTGTCATTTTTCACATTCTTTTTCTCAACAACGATTGGTGCTTTACCCTTCACATCAACTTTCTTCTGTTGAATCTTCACAATTTCAATCTTAGGCTTGGAGTTGGTGCAATTTCTTGCAATGTGACCAACTTTGTTACATCTAAAACATGTACGAGTATCAACAACTCGACTTGTGCCTTCAGACTGATAATGTGAAGCTCTTTTCTCAAAAAACTCTTTGTTTGATTTTGAAAAAAATTCATTTTCTTCATCAGAAAGTGAACTTGAACTATTCACAAACACCTTCTTTTCAGCAAACGTTTTGTTTTGAAACCTTCTTTGCTGATAACTCTTACCACCTTGATAACCGCCCGACCAATTGTTTCTATTGTTATTATAAAACCTTGATGAAACAACAGGCTTTTTGTAGTAAGCTTTATCTTTCTCAAAATTCATTTGCCTTTTTGTTTGTTTCAAACTGTTCACTTCCGACAACTCAACTTCAACCAACTTGAAAACATTTGTCAACTTTTTCTCATTAACATTCTCAATTGGAAACTCAGAATCTGAATACAACTTATCAGATCCAGCCATCTTGTACATCACAAGACCCGGTTCATCACTTAAGTTGTTTTTGGATTTTGATTTCTGAATGTACTTGTCCAAGAAACACCCATCATCTTCAGTTGAATCAGACATTAAAACACTTTCAGCTGTACTCTTAACAATCTCTGTCTGAACACTATCATCAGATGATGTAAAAGTAACATCAATGTTTTCTGGAAGTTTAACTACACTTTCTTCCTCAATTTCAACCAAACCAGATTGCTTTTTCGTGTAGTTAGCCAGAACAGGTGGTGGAACTTGATGAAAACCCACCCCGGTTCCATCACAATTCACATCTTCGCCCGCTTTGTCTTTCCCGATGGGTTTGGGAATGATATGTTGCAAAACAAAGCTTGCGGAGCTGTAACTGTTAAGCTTCAACTGGATTCACTCGTTTTCGATTACAGCCTCTTGAACTTTAAGTTTCAATTTAGCGATTTCATCCAGTTGTTTATTGATTGATTCTTCTTTAACTCTGAGCACTGCCTTTAAATGTTCATTTTCTTTAAAAGTTTTACCATTTCGATCATCACAATCTTTCATTGTGCTTTTGAGTTTTTCAAATTTTTCAGAAATCTGACGGTTTTCAAGAATCAACTTTTCATTTTCTTGTTTAAGTTTGTCATAATCAATTTTATCAGTTTCCATTTGAGTAGTTAATTCTTTTATCTGTTCAGTTGAAGCTTTAACTGTTTTGTCACGACCAAGAATCTGATCCTCAACGTTTCTGACCTTTGCTGTCAGATCTTTAATTTTTTCACCGTTGAGATACGTGACAGTATTACAAAATTTGCACTCTTTGTTGCAATTTTTGCAATCAGCATTTCCTTCGATCTTTTTACCTGACGCATTTGTTGACACATCTGAACTGACCTGGCTTTTTGACTCAGACACGGAGTTAGAGTCTACCTCAAGTGCTTTGGCAGCTAGCACTTTGTCAGCCATTTTTCCCAGATTCTCTGCAGTCAACTCCTGCGTTGTATCGATAACTCCAGTATCAATCTTCTTTGATTTTTCAATCTCTTTTCTCTCTTTCTCTTGCTCTTCTTCAATCATTTTTGAAGTTGGAGTTCCCCACCATTTGTGTTGCCAATACTCATCATTTTCTTTCATTTCCTTGATTAAGACTTCCAGATCAAGAGTTTTGTGATCAATTGCAATATTTCCATACTCATCAAGATAACACTCTCTGTCTGGATCCCATCTGTTGGCTCTTTTTGCATCCAAAAAGATTCTAGAAAGTCTAGTAATTTTGTTTTCCGAAATCATTTTTCTGTATTTATACTTCTGCTCTTCAGTTCTCTCATCTTTCCATGGAATAGGTTCATTTTTCGCCATGAATGCGTAACCAACCGCATCTTCTTCTGGTAGAACCTCTTGACTCCAATCATATCCCTCATCATCATAAATCACTGCAAGAGCTCTAGATTTCTCTTTGTTGTCTTCAACCTGCTTCAATCTAGGCGGCTCGTATTTATTCTGGTGATAAATCGCCTTCTTGTAGTAATCATCTCTAAAAGGATTCTCCGATTCATCAGCATAAGCGTTTCGGCATTCTCGTTTGAAATGACCCTTCTGCTTACACTTGAAGCAAGTCACCTTCGATTTATCGAACCCCAACTTAGTAGACGCACCACCAATTGTTTTTCTGCCAGTGATTTCCATGAATCTTTGTGCACGACGAACAGCACTTGCCATAGCCCAACGAATATCGATCAGTTCCATTTCCTCCGGATCAATCTGATCGTAATCTTCTTTCGTCAGATTTGTGTTGCATATCTTCCCAGCTACCAACCCTTCATATGATTCCAACACCGATGCTAGAAAGATCATTTGCTGCTTGGCCGATTCCTCATCAAAATTCTGAGCATTCTTCAAGTCTATTGCAATGTTGCATTGAAAACGATTCTTTGCATCAGAATGACTTCCAGAAGATGAAGATCCACTGTGATAACCACTGTGACTTCCACTGCTTTGATCACTTTGACTTTCTTTGCCGGCTGTCGATACATTTTCAGCAGAAAATGCAGTTTTTGGAGAAGTTGCTTTTGGCATCATGCTTTTTGGATAGTATAGATCCAGATTCTGCTGATAAGATGAGTGATTAACTTTGTATGTCTTCTTCAATTCCAGTTCATGACTTTCAAGTCTCTCAATCACCAAATCTGGTTCAACAATCCAGAAGGAATAGTGTTCTTGAGCATGAGAGCATAATATCTCCACTCCATCTCGTCTGGCAACGAACCGAACAACTTGTCTACTTGCTCATCATCAGAATACGTAATATCATGTCTTGCTAATTCCAGCTTCAGATGACCGAACCTTTCTATCATTTTACACACTGACTCATTTTTAAGACAACCAAACATATCAAACTCTTTCCTAAGAAGTTTCTTTTTGTTTTTTACGATTTCAGTACTTCCTAAACATTTTTGTTTTAATTTTGCCCAGAGGTCTTTAGCATTTGTATAGTCTATCAATGAGATGATATCCTCCCGAACAGACTGAAACAACAACGCCACACACTTTTGTTCAGCTACAAATGATTCAATCTCATCTGATGCTGTTAAGACTTCACCATTCTTGTTTCCTTGATCATAACCGTTCTTTAGACTTTTCCAACTTGGAAATGCAAATGCCATCATCCAGTCTTCAAACTTTCTGGACCACCGACTATACTCCTCAATAGCCATTAGCTTTGGAGGTTTATTGAACGTTTCGAAAGCACTTTCTGACTCCCAAGCTTCCTTTTTCTTCTCTTTTGGCGGGTTATCATTCACATTGCTTGACGAAGTATTATCGTTTCCGGAATCTCCAGCGAACGCGTACATATCGCTAAACGGGTTCATGAAAAGATCATCCATCGTGAATGTTCCTGCAAAATCAGCAAACACTTAGAAATTTTTTTTTAAGTTTTGAAAATTTAGCAACTTCAAGCGAAATACTTGAAGTATATAAGGCTTCAAGCGAAATCAGCTTAAAATAACAGTTCAAGCGAAATTTCCTTTTAAACTGTTCAAGCGAAATCTGCTAACAAAACTAATTCAAGCGAAATCAACTATTTCGCTTCAACTGATTAGAACCTTCAAGCGAAAACCCACAAGATCTATTTCGCTTCAACAGAATTCAAACTTCAAGCGAAACCAGCAGCTCTATTTCGCTTCAGATGAACTCAAGCGAAATCCAAGATCACAACACTATTTCGCTTCAGATGTTCAAGCGAAATAGTCCAAAAAGTCTGATTTGAAGCGAAATCAACCTATTATCTTCGAATACTTTCAAGCGAAATCCAGTTTTAGGTCAATTTTAACATGTTTTAAACTGAATTTTAGTCTGAATCTTTGTAGGCTTTGTTAAAACTACGTTTTACACGATATACTCAAAAATCAGACCATTTCGACCGTTGGAACTAGTTCAGATCTGAAAAATGTAAAAAGAAATGAGTAGAAAGAAGAGAATCCGCTGCTATGGTATGAACTCCTCGTCCTGAGCTCTGATACCACTTGTTGGACCGTTCTACGACCTTAAACCGTCAGTAAAGGTAGTTCATCTTTGCATACGAAGGCGGAATCAACGTAAACAAAGTCATAACAGCTCTAATCCTTTTAATCTTTCTTTTCTGATTGATTTGAGTGCTTGTACAACGTTTTCTGATACAAATCCGGCAGCACCTTGTCTCTCATACAATGACCTCTCTCCCTCAAATGAAATACACAACACATATATATAGGCTTGAGATTTCGCTTGAACCTGCTTGAAGCGAAATCATCATGTGTTGATTTCGCTTGAAGATGTTTCAAGCGAAATCTTCAAGTTTAACCTAAACAAACCCTAATTAAGCCCTAATGTGTGATCATCCAAACAAACTAGACACAAGACTTGATTATGACGTAATCAACAGACATTTAGTGCACCAACATTGCTAACCCACCAACAAAACCTGAGGAGGTTACACCCCTTGAGTTACAAGTAACTCTTGGTGGTTTTCCAAGTGAAGCAGCCACTACAAGTGCTGAACCTATAGGTTTGCATTTGGACAGTGGTTACATTAATAAGACTTCCTTGGAGGCAATTCCTTACATAGCACCTCTGCCAACCACCAGTGGATTTATTTTTCCCACTGGCAACATCAAAAGGTTGTCAAGTGTTGAAGGAAGAAGACCCCAGTACCAAGAAAAAGGGGCATCAGTGGTTAGTGTTTGGAGTACACTCCCTACCTCAACCACTGATAAAACCACTGATAGTGGGAAATCAGATGATCCCATTAAATTGGGTGATGATTTAAAATATCAGGATTTGACGGAACGAATTGAAAAGTTGGATACATCTGTTGCAGATCTTAAACATATGCTACAACAGGTGTTGAAAACACAAAAGATGCAATCCACTGTTATTCCACCTCAAGCACCTGCTCCATCACAAGCATCTGCTACAAATGAGCTCTGGAATC
>JARYGA010037805.1:0-44307 GCA_030545235.1 Helianthus tuberosus | reverse complement strand
AACCGACACACTAAACTTATGTTGTAATCTTTTGGAAACACTATGTAATGGCAATGGAGTATGTTTTATTCATATAGTTTGTTCATGTACATCGGTATTTATGCAATGAAAACCAGACAGATCACACCTTGCGTTTCCGCTATGAGCGGGTGTGACAGACTGGTATCAGAGCATCGATTGTAGTGAACCAGGATTCTTTACCGAGTCTAAGTCTACAATCACTAGGGATCTCTCATGAAAACCATTTAAACACAAACACATGTTTTCATTTGCATAAACATTTTTCATGGTCCACTTTCAACAAGAATTCATCTCATACAAGTCAAGCAAGGACATTAGTGTCTTAGTCATCTAAATGGTAGACATGCAACTTTAAGTTAATCCACACAACTCAAGTAGGATAACTTAAAATGAACTCTATGTGAAAAATACATTTTGTGTATATATGTAAAATAACAAATGCTCATACGTGTCGAACAACTTATTTCTCAGGATATCATGTCTTCCTCCGAAGGAAGTAACATTTACGACGATGTAGACCCCATGGAGATTGTGTCTGACGATGACATTGTGCCGGAGGTACAGGTCATCTTATCTGATAGCGACTCTACTTCTGACAGCGACATGGATGATTTCCAGCCGTTCGCACATCTGGGCAACATCATCGATGATGATGTGGTAGCTATCCCACCTATACTCAACGAGATGGTTATTCTAGGTCACCCAGCGGGTGAACATGTGATAGAGGTTATACCCTTGGATGTTCTTCCTCTTGCCATTATGCCTTTTATTGGCGACTTCGACGAGGATGACGATGCTGTAGTTCCTGTGATTCCAGTGGAGCATTTGGGTGATGAGTTGGGAGACGGGGATGTTCATGACTTGGTTATTCTAGAGGTTGCTGCACCGGTGGTTCCGATTATTATTATCTCTTCTGATTCCGATACTGATGCAGATGCTTCTTCTTATGCATCTGTTACTTCCTCTGCACTGCAGGCCATTGGCCTACAGCGCAATGCAGACATTGAGCTGGATGATGTCATACCTGATGAGTCAGTTGTCCCTGCACATGATCATGTTGCTCCTATTCTACCACATATAGACCATACTGACGAGGCAGGACCCTCTGGACATGCTCATGTACCACCCGGAGACATGGACCTATACCCACATGATATGCCCATCACAGACCCATACCACCCATTGCATTACTTAGTTGCTACTACCGAGTTACCGGCTCGTGTGCTCACACTTGAGCATCAGATAGACTTTATTATCCGTCGAGTTAGTGAACTCGAGGATGAGCTTACCCACCTGCTTAGCTTGGTACTTCATGCACCACCACCACCAGCCCATTCACCACCCCAGGATCCACCACCACCACCAGGGTCACCACCATTACCCCCACTACCACCTCAGATGCCACCAGCGGATCTACCGCCAGTGGATTTACCTACTCGGGTACTGACGCTCGAGCAGCAGATTGTATTCCTGAACCGTCTGGTTCTAGATTTGGAGGGTAGGGTCTCTGATGTCCACAGGTTGTTGTTTCCGATTCCACCACCAGCTTTTCCCCCAGCATAGACTATGGTTACCGGTAGTATACTTTTGGGACGGGTAATTATAGTCGTTTTGTGTACATATTTGATGCTCCACCAAGTTTGAAGACAGCCGACATACAGCGGAAAACGCAGTTGGAAGGAAGACTTTATTATCTCTTTTGTTGTACTAGACTAGTATGACCGGGTTATGTAGCCCGAGTCTATTTTTGTTCCTTTCAAACGATTATGTAACCGGTTGACTATATATATGAAAAACTTGGTGTTATCTATTAAATGCAAATGAGAGGTCTGGTTGGACATCTCTTATTATTTATGTTAACTTATTTACTCGCATTATATATTTGGTGGTGATATTATTGTTAATGTTATGAATATTTCTTTTTGAACAAACAAAATCAACGTCTAATCTTTATCCTATTTCTCCTTTGGAAGAATCATGCCACCAAGGAGAGGCTTACGTTCACGAACTGATCCACCCCCACCCCCACAAATGCCTACGACCGAGGCGGAACTGAATGCACTTATAGAACAGAGAATCGCTCAAGCTATCGCACTGTATGAGGCATCCCGTGTCGAACAAAGTGGTGGCACCGGCGGATCGGGAGGCCAGGGTCCAAGCGGTCCTTCAGGTGGAACAAATATTCCGGGTAACGTTTATTCGTTTTTATTACAACACATCAAATTTCTTTCTAAATCTATTCGTGTGATTCACTATTTGCTCATTCAAAATCCGTTGTCCAATTTCAGGGTGCACATTCAAGCAGTTTCTAGACTGCAAGCCGCTTAACTATGATGGCACAGGCGGTGCTGTGGCTTATGTGAGATGGACTGAGAAAACGGATTCCACCATCAGAATGAGCAGATGTTCTGCTAATCAGCAAGTCACTTTCGTTACTGGCTTGTTTCTCAACGAGGCCCTTACCTGGTGGAACCTACAAGTGCAAACTTTGGGTGATAACGCTGCTTATGCGTTGACTTGGGAGGAACTGAAGGAACGTATGAGGGATAAGTACTGTTCTCGTGCTGAACTCCAGAAGTTGGAGAACGAGTTTTGGAACCTTACCATGGTCGGAGCTGATATCACGGGATATACGCAAAGATTTCACGATCTGTCCCGCGTGATTCCTTATCTTGTAACACCAGAATACAAGCGTATCGAACGCTATATCTGGGGACTTTCTGACAAGATTCGAAGTCTGGTTACTGCAGCTAAACCCACGACTATTACTCAGGCTGTGACTATAGCCGTGAGTCTTACTGAAGACGGGGTCAGGATGAAGATATTCACTGAGAAAGGTGATGACAAGAAGGAAACACATGTTGAGTCTTCCAACCGTGGAAAGAGGAGTTACTCGAATTTCAAGAGGGGAACCCGTAGTAATAACAACAACAGTAACAACAACCACAACAACAATAACAATAACCCCAACAACAACAACAACAACAACAACAACAACAACAACAGGCGACAGAACAACTCGCAAAGGGATGCAAAGGCGTTTGTAGCCACAAACGACACTGGTCCTAAGAAGTACGCTGGTACTTTACCTAAGTGTGAACGATGCAAATTTCATCACGTGGGTGATTGTCGAGTTGTCAAGTGTGATAAGTGTGGCAAGCTTGGCCACCGTGCCGAGTCATGTTGGGGAACGGGAAATAATACCGGATCGGGAAGTGGTTTTGGTAACAAGAATGGGAACGGGAATGGTAGTAATCAAGGATGTTTTGGATGCGGAAGCAAAGATCACTACAAGAAAGACTGTCCTAAAGAAATTCAAGCTCATGGTCGATCTTTTGTGATTGGGGCCAAGGATGCGCGCCAAGACCCTAATGTGGTCACTGGTACGTTTCTCCTAAATGATCATTTCGCATCCATATTATTTGATACCGGAGCCGATTTTAGTTTTATTTCTATAGAATTTAAAAATATTCTGGGCTTGGAACCTAGTAAACTAGATGTTCCATATTCTATAGAATTGGCTAACGGTAGACTAATAGAGACGGGAGAAGTTGTTAAGGAGTGTACCTTAGAACTTGGCGAACAAAAATTCAATATCGATCTCTTACCCGTTGAATTGGGTAGTTTCGACGTAGTGGTTGGCATGGATTGGCTATCCAACAATCGAGCCGAAGTCGTTTGCCACGAGAAGATCATTCGCCTACCACTACCGAACAAAGAGACACTTGTTATACATGGAGAGAAGCGTGACACCCCATTGCGGATCATCAATTGCATGAAAGCACAGAAATACTTACGGAAAGGTTATATTGCCTTTCTAGCGCATGTTGTAGACAAGAAGGCCGATGGGCCGAAGTTGACCAATATTCCGGTAGTAAAAGAATTTCCTGAAGACTTGCCAGGACTACCGCCTTATCGACAAGTCGAATTTCACATCGACTTGGTACCAGGAGCCGCACCCGTAGCTAAATCTCCATATCGATTAGCACCTTCTGAAATGCAGGAATTGTCCACACAACTTCAAGAGTTGTTGGATAAGGGATTCATAAGACCGAGTTTCTCGCCTTGGGGAGCTCCAGTTCTTTTTGTGAAAAAGAAGGACGGGACATTCAGAATGTGTATCGACTACAGAGAGTTGAATAAACTCACCATCAAGAATCGGTATCCACTACCGAGGATTGACGACTTATTCGATCAACTTCAAGGGTCGAGTTTTTATTCAAAGATAGACTTACGATCGGGGTATCATCAGTTACGGATTCAAGAAGAAAGCATACCGAAAACGGCTTTTCGGACTCGTTACGGTCATTACGAGTTTCTCGTTATGCCTTTTGGTTTAACGAACGCACCGGCGGTCTTCATGGATTTAATGAACCGCGTGTGCAAGCCGTATCTCGACAAATTCGTCATAGTGTTCATTGACGACATCTTGATATACTCACGATCGGCAGACGAGCATGAACAACATTTGAGAACCATCTTAGAACTACTCAAGGAGGAGAAACTATACGCGAAGTTTTCCAAATGTGAGTTTTGGATTCGTGAAGTGCAATTTCTCGGGCATATAGTGAACGAGAAGGGTATTCAAGTAGACCCGTCGAAGATTGAATCGATTAAGAATTGGGAAGCACCCAAGACTCCTACTGAAGTGCGACAATTTTTGGGCTTAGCGGGATATTATCGGAGATTTATTGAGAATTTTTCAAAGATTGCTCAACCGCTAACTTCTCTTACACAGAAAGACAGGAAATTCGATTGGGGAGAGAAACAAGAAGCAGCATTTCAACATCTTAAAGACAAGTTGTGCATTGCACCAATCTTATCATTACCCGACGGTACCGATGACTTTGTGGTATACTGTGATGCTTCGCATCAAGGGTTGGGTTGTGTACTCATGCAACGTAAAAAGGTTATCGCGTACGCGTCCCGCCAACTGAAAGTTCACGAGAAGAACTATACCACTCACGACCTAGAGCTAGGCGCGGTGGTATTTGCTTTGAAAATTTGGCGGCATTACTTATATGGTACACAGTGCACTATCTTCACAGATCATAGGAGTCTACAACACATATTCAACCAAAAAGAATTAAATATGCGTCAGCGATGTTGGGTTGAATTATTAAACGACTATGATTGTGAAATCAAGTACCATCCGGGCAAGGCGAACGTTGTAGCAGACGCCTTGAGCCGCAAGGAACGAGTTAAAACACTAAGAGTGCGAGCACTAGAGATGACAATTCACACAGATCTTACCGCACGGATTCAAAATGCACAACAAGAAGCGCTCAAGGAAGAACATATTCTAGAAGAATCACTTCGAGGCATGGAAAAACAGTTAATACCAAAGGAGGATGGAACTTTGTACCTTGCGGGTAGAATTTGGGTTCCATTCTTTGGAGGTCTCCGAGATCTCATTTTTGAGGAAGCACATAGGTCAAAGTACTCGATCCATCCTGGATCAGATAAGATGTACCAGGACTTAAAGGAGTACTATTGGTGGCCTAACCTCAAAAAGGATGTCGCTTTCTATGTTGGAAAATGCTTGACCTGCGCTAAGGTCAAGGCAGAGTATCAGAAACCATCAGGGTTACTACAACAACCCGAGATTCCCGCTTGGAAATGGGAACAAATATCGATGGACTTCATTACGAAGTTACCCAGGACCTCGAAAGGTCATGACATGATATGGGTAATCGTGGATAGGTTGACAAAGTCCGCACACTTCTTACCGATTCGGGAGAAGGATAGTACTGAGAAACTAGCGGAAATATATCTCAAAGAAATAGTGGCTCGTCATGGAGTGCCTATTTCAATCATTTCGGACCGAGACGGTCGTTTTGTTTCAAGAATATGGAAATCATTTCAACAGGCCTTTGGATCTCAATTGAATCTAAGTACGGCCTTTCATCCACAAACTGACGGCCAGAGCGAACGGACAATCCAAACACTCGAAGATATGCTTCGTGCATGTGTTATGGATTTAGGTGGCAATTGGGATAATCATCTACCTCTAGTTGAGTTTTCCTACAATAACAGGTACCATACAAGTATACGAGCTGCACCGTTTGAAGCTCTTTATGGTCGAAAGTGTCGCTCTCCGCTATGTTGGGCGGAAACGGGCGATAGTCAATTAATTGGTCCGGAACTAGTCCAAGATACTACGGATAAAATTTTTCAGATCCGAGACCGTATCAAGGCGGCTCGCGATCGACAAAAGTTCTACGCTGATGGAAAACGAAAACAAGCATCTTTCGAGGTTGGAGAGAAAGTTTTATTGAAAGTCTCACCTTGGAAAGGCGTAGTGAGGTTCGGTAAACGTGGAAAGCTTAACCCGCGTTACATTGGACCATTTGAAATCTTAGAAAAGATTGGCACTGTTGCCTACAAGTTGAAGTTACCAGATGAACTTAGCAGTGTACACCACACGTTTCATGTGACGAATCTTAAAAAGAGTCCAATACAAGTAACCGTTACCATCCCTATGGATGAAATTCACATTGACGACAAACTCCATTTCACTGAAGAACCTGTTGAGGTCACGGACTGGAAGGTCAATAAAACACGGAGAAGTCGTATCAAGTTAGTAAAGGTTCGTTGGAACTCTCGTCACGGACCCGAGTATACTTGGGAACGTGAAGACCGAATGAAGGAAAAATATCCCCACCTATTTCCGAAAACTCCTGCAAAGAATAACATAGCTAGAATTTCGGGACGAAATTCTAAATAACAAGGGGAGAATGTGACAACTGCCACTTTCGGGTAATTTACTTACATTTAAAACAATGATTTACATTATACAAGCATGTGTTTTGAATATTCTGATTGCATGATTACATGGTATACATCTTAGAAAACTCATGGAATATTCATTGGTTATTACACATGATTCATTTTTATTGGGTACATTTGAAATAGTGCAAACAATTCATCGAAACAACTAGAGTAGTGCCTAGTGAACTAGAGTGCTGACGAAAACTCCGGATTCGCAGAAAACATCTAAAATGACATCTTTAGGACTCGGATGAGAGTCCAACATCAATTATATATTAAACCCTATATGGGAATACAAGAGTTTGGTTAATATTTTACCAATGCTCGGTAGCACTAAAAACTGTCCGAAACGCGCTAAAAGTGACCATTTCATTCTTTTTCCGCAAAATTCAGCAATTGTAATTTTATTACAAGATGCAAAATTGATGTTTAGGCACCAATTTCATATGAAAATATTTATGGAATATCAATTTCACACATAACGGAAACTTTTCTTACAACTTCCTTAAGTGTACCTTTCGACTATTTACTAGCGAAACGAACGCTAAACAACTAGCCGAACTATATTTTGGCACATGTAGCGAACTAGTGGTTATTTTTTTTGGTCTTGCAAAGCTAGTTTATGGTTATTACAAGTCTCGAATCATCTCGGAAAATTGCAAACCCTAAACACCAAAGTACTTACAACTTACTAATTCATTCAAAGTCTTAAAAATAACTAAGTTTTCTTACCACATAAGACCCCCCCCCCCCTCTCATGACCGTGAACAAGGGGTCCCACCCCCTTGTTTATTATGGCAAAATATCTAAGTATTTACTTTGTGTTACAAGTGGGTAAGTTTGGTGATTATTTTCAACACTTAGCCATTAAGTCTTTAACCTCATTACTCCTCATCTTCATCCATCACCAACCAAGAACACTCTAACTATCTTCATCTTTTTCTCAAGAACACATCAAAAACCCAATAATTTTTATCATCTCCTTCATGATCAACATGGATTTCTTTGGAACATGAGGTGATCTAAAGCTCTTGGAAGTGAAAGGAAGGATTTTTATCCATACAAAAGTGTTCTAACATCAAGATCATCATCTTCTTAGTTCTTATTAATCTCTAAGATCATCCCTAGCCTTGTGCTAGAAGTAAGCTTCTTTATTTTTTTTTATACATTTTATGTTTATGATTGTTATTATAACTAATAATAACTATATAATCATTCATAATGAACAAGAAAAATACAATGAAGCAAAGATAAAAATCATGATATAATTATGATTGTTTATATTGTGATCTTAGACTTGTTATATGCATATTAGATCTTGTTATGATGATTATGCTACAAATAAAGTGTTAGAAGATGTTGAAAGACATGATCCAAAAATTATACATGTTTATGTTAAAGGGTTTTAACATAAAGGATTAAAGGGATGATCATATCTAGTGATCTTGTGAAAGTATTTAGGGTTTTTAATTAAAAACAAGACTTTTACAAGATTATAAAAAGTAACATACAACTAGAGATTTTTATAAAAGTTGTTAAAACTAAAATGTAACTTGGTTTTTGAACTTGTTAGCATATGAAATGATCATGGTTAAAACCCTACATGATTTGGATATCATCTTGATAATTTCATGTTATAAAAGTCTCATAATGTTTAGTTAAGATGTTGAAAATATTGTTGTTGATTTACTAAAGAAAATGATATGTTTAATGAAACATGGTTAAGACAAAAATACAAAGGTTATATGGCCAATTTTTATAAAAACTTTATTTTATAAAATAACAACATTTTTGGGTAAATCTCTACAAGATTTAAAAAGGTTATTAAAGAAGGGTTTACAAAATAAAAGACAAGAAAAATATATATTTTTTTTAGAAAATATATATTTGGTTACTTTAACAATTTTTGAGTGATATATTACTTGGTGTATTAGTTATATATATCATTGTAGGAACTTGAATCTCATGTCACTTTTAAACTCAAAACATGTTATAACAAAAGTCCTACGAGACTTCACATAATTACGCCTTAAAACGAGTTGCGGACGATTAGAATAATCGGACACCAATTATGGTCAAAATGAACGACGGACGACTACATAAGTGAATTGCCAATCCGGGGAGTTACTACGACGTTTAGACGATCTTTCGACACGAAAATAAATATGTCATCGATAACAAATTTCGGATGTTTTGAAACTTATAAAAACTAGTGTGTTTTTATTTACTAACATCTATACTTAGTAAATTTTTATAAAAAGGGTTTTTATAAAAATGAAAGGCTTACATATACTAGTGGGCTATTTTTATAAACAAATGGGCTTATTATACTTAATGGGCTACTTACACTTAATGGGCTTAGTTTTCTTAATGGGCTTAACTTCATTGTGGGCTTAACATAAATTCATGGGCTAAGCCCAAACACCAAACATATGGGCCAAAGCCCAACACTATTTAAGCCCAACACTATTCAAGCCCAACACTATTCAAGCCCAACACTATTTAAGCCCAACACTAATTAAGCCCAACGCTATTTAAGCCCAACACTATTTAAGCCCAACACTATTTGAGGCCCAACACTATTTGAGGCCCAACACTATTTGAGGCCCAACACTATTTGAGGCCCAACACTATTTGAGGCCCAACACTATTTGAGGCCCAACACTATTTGAGGCCCAACACTATTCAGGCCCAGCACTATTTAAGCCCAATAACTTGAAAACATGGGCTTGGCCCAATGGTAATATTATTGGTAACACAACTATACAAGTGATACATACAAGACACGAGATTCAGCGGACGAGATCCGACTATACAACTCATTCATCGAATACACAGTTAACGAACAATTGAACAACTCATACATCGAATACACAGTTAACGAACAGTAAAGACATACAAGTCTTACATATACTCAAGACACAAGACTTGTACTCAAGTTCTTTTCAAAGACCGAAGTGTCTAACAAAAATAAGAACGTTTGTAGGTCGCCACGCTATTCAGGACGACCGCACGTGAGATCTTATTTACATCTATTTTCAGGACGCAATACAGTGAGTTCATGTTCCCCTATTCATTTAAATGTTTTACAACTTTACAACTATCGGGGAAGATACATGTTCAGAGTATGTTAAAGTTAGGTAATGAAACACCATAGATCATGTGCGAATTAGGGCCATACTATAAGCACCATTAATCCAGTTTGGACCAAGGAACAAAGGACTAGATCTATTGGGTTTTGACGAGCCCCACTGTTGGTCGTGGACCCATACAGAAGAGTGCGTTTGTGTCCCAGTCGATAGGAATCGGCATAAAATCGTCTAGGGTTGGTTTGCTTCCTATTTCGTCACACATATTAATGTCCTTGCAAAACATTAATGATCAACGATTTCATTGACGCTTTACATACTACAACTCACATTTTTCATACATCGTTTACAACTAAATTGCATGAATTCACCAACTTTTGTTGATGTTTTCCAAACTTAACATGTATTTCAGGGAATTAAAGGACCATGTCGGATTTCCCAGTCAAGATAACAAGTACAAGAACTCCATGCCATCTTTTGAAGGGTTTAACTATTATATTTCGCCTCTTTGAGGAAATATGATGGCTTAACCCTTAGTAGTTTATTTCATGTTAATGTGTGAAACAATAACACTTTACTTTTATGTTAATGGTTTGTAACCGACACACTAAACTTATGTTGTAATCTTTTGGAAACACTATGTAATGGCAATGGAGTATGTTTTATTCATATAGTTTGTTCATGTACATCGATATTTATGCAATGAAAACCAGACAGATCACACCTTGCGTTTCCGCTATGAGCGGGTGTGACATATTGAACATAAGTATAAAGTAAAAGTCATTCATCATTACGATAGGTGTTTCCAAAACCAAATATAAACAAGTGTGTAGCGGAAGCAAAAATGTAAAAACCCAACATAAGTATTAAGTACAAAATGTCATAATGTTTAACAACACATTCACGATCCATGTCCACAACGACCGTGCCTCCCGTGCAAGCTCCGAAAGTACCTATGGTCCTGCAAGGCATGTAACGGAGAGTCAACAACTAGTTGAGCGAGTTCACAATTGGTTATTCAGTTATAGTGTTCGTATTGTAAATCGTAAGTTCGTTTAGAAATCATGTATCGTATGTAATAGCATCGCGGCCCTCTAGGCATGTTTGCGAAGTTTAGTGGGGGTTTCCCATATGTTCTCTAGACTAGTTATATTTGTATCGCGGCCCTCCAGGCATGTTTGCGAAGATTAAAGTATAGTTCGCGGCCATTCCAGGCATGTTTGCGAAGATTGTTCTAGTATCGCGGCCGATCCCGGCATGTGTGCGAAGAGAAATATATGTATCACTAGTCTAGTAGTATCTACCATTGACCTTCCTCTCCTGAGGCCTATGGTATGTAATTCCGATAACTATTAAACATAAATAATCAATCAACCCATTCCCAACCCCGGGAATCCCATGCCTTGGTAGAAGTGTGAACTCACTTTGTTTTGCTCGGTATGCTAAGGTATGTGCTCACGGTTAATCAATCACGTCCTAAGGTATGCACGGATACAATAATCAGTTTATATTCACAAGGTCCACGTATCATTATAATCACAGTAAGTTTGGAACAGTGATCATCAATTAACTCAACATGTATTCAAGCTCATACAAATCATACTTTTCATTTAACAGCAGTTAGATATTCCAGTTAACACTTAACAGAATTAACTCAAGTTACTGCACAGATCACCTATTCGGCGAAACACAAGTCGGCGGAAAACATGTTGACGAAACACATTCTGTTTCGTCAATCAGGATCTCGGCGAAACACCTTTGTTTCGCCAAGTGTGTTTCGTCAAACATCAGTTGCAGAAACATCACAGAATCTTAATGCCCTAGTGGCCAACATCTAGCAATCACCACCCAACCTCATTGGACCTCCAATATCATCAACCGATTGGACCTCCAATATCATCAACCGATTGGACCTTTAATGAATTATCAACAATACCAAACCTCATCATAATAAATTGGCAGTTCATAAATCCCCACCCATTGACCACCGATTTAACCCACCATCTCGATTACAGTGAGCATCCCATGTTACTTTCCATAACCTTATCAATTCTAGCCGACAATATCCATGTGGTGTTCTTTATCTTTCATAATGACAATATATATACAAACAATAAACAAGTGAATCATGACAAACATATCCTGACAACACACACATGGGCCGTGACTAAAAGCATTCATCAAACAGACTTTTTAATCAATAACAAGTAATTGATTCTGTTTATACACACTAACCGAGATGAAAAGAACGATGAATAGGCTAAGGGGGGGGCTTCAAGAGTTCCAAACTGCCGTCACACAGAAGAGGGGCGCTCTAGGGTTTCTATTTTGTTAACGTGTGACGAATGAGACAGTTCCGCGTAATTTATACGCGTACAAGTGAACTGGGCCCTAATGGGCTTCGCGTAATAATGGGCCGGCGAAACAGCCTGTTTCGTCGAGTCGGGTCATGGCGAATCACTTAATTTGTCGGGTCATTTTAGCTGTTAAACAGTTCAAGTGTTTTTCTAAAATACCAAGTCTCATGTTTTAATATTAATCACATACGTGCAAAATTCACAATACCATACGTTTCATGTTATATTCTAAATCACATAAACATGTAACAATCATAGTGCCTTTCATTATAACATAACGGGTATAGCTACAAGTCAAACAACAAAACAATCAAAGTCAACGTGCATTTAATGCGAAAGTGAAAGTCGGAAACTCAAGTTGTCACAAGTTACACCTTTGATTTTCAGCAATCAATATCAACAGTTACCATATCGCATTAAATCGATCAAATCAAGGAATTTATCAATTTCTTCTCACGATCCCCAACTAATCATCTAATCATAACAAATAACTTATCATTCGGTCTTACAATCATCATTAAAATAATCCATCATGGCCGACAATTGTAGATAGATTTCATGTGGCTATATGACCAAACATCCATCCTATTACAATTCTATAGAATGCAACAACATAATTAGGCCAATTAAAGTCTGATTACATGCACATGCACATGACTGATTTCATATCATCATTGTTTTTCTAATATCATCACATGGCCACAATAGCATGTTACATCTAATCTATAGGCACATAATAATTACCTGTTTATTTAACAATCACATGCACATGAGACAAACACAATCATGATTTAATCACAACAGTCGATGCTACACATGTATGACAGGAAGTTCAATACTATATTCATGTTATTTGCACAAAAGCCATCCTTAGATCACATCATCAACATGTAATCGAACAACAATTTAACACTAACCGGTTAATAGAATACAGCAAGTATGATCCGAATAGGAGGATGATCCGAACCCTAAGATCTTCGATGAAGAGGGAGTGGGTTGCCGTCAAGTTAGAGAGAGAGAGAGGATGAGAGAAAGCTAGGGTTTGTGTGTTTAGAATGTTTAGCAAAACAATTGAGGAGTATACCCTCTCCTAGTGTTATGCGACAAAGAGAAAGAGTGGGCCGAACCCTCACTGGGCTGCCCATTGATCCGAATACAAAGTGTAGCCCAAATGGGCTTGTGCGATCGGGTGAGTGTTGTGCGTTTGGGTCGTTCATATACATACATACATACATACAACACAACATATAATCACATAACATTCAATAACATAATATTCCATTAAATCATCCAATTCACATAGTCACACAAAGTTTACGTTACATCAAGGTACAAAGATAGGTTCGAAATACGAGTTGTCACAGAAAGGAGTATGGGTTGATCGATGTTGTCATTGCAACCGACAGTTCGCTACTCTGCGCGGAGACCTGGACTCAGCGAGGGATCAGATGAAGGATCTAGAGGGGCAGATGGACTGGTACGACGAGCTGAAGGATCTGGACAACAGTGCGATGGATCAGATGCACTGGAGAATAATGGAGCTGGAAGAGCTTGTGAGGAAGATGTTGGACTTCCTGGGTTTGAATCGATAGTTGGTTGTTGTTTTTGTAGTTGTTTTATATGTCTCTTTTGATAAACCCCTTTATGGCTTGCATGCCAAACTTTTGGATATTTAGGAGGAAATTTCATGTAGACTTGTTGTTGGTGTTGATACGCCAAATTTTGATTAGTCGCTGTACTAAAAACAAGCTTTGTAAATTACTGGTATAAATATCGAATGGGTTACTTTTGGTTTAAAAATTGTTCTCATTATTATGTGGATATTATACATGTGCAATGTTTGGTCCACTAGCATTTAATGATTGAATTATTTTTGGATATTGTTTTATGTTGTTATTATTGTTGTAATAAAAGAAACGACGAAATGCCAACAAAAGCGATGTGACATTTGTGATCTGTAAACGATGAACGATGTAAAACAATATCAAATTATCAATGAAACGATGTGTCTTGGTGTTAATATATGTGTATTTGTGTTTGACGATTTTACGATTTGATTCTAGTTCGATTTCAAGCTTTAAATCGCTTTCTGGAAAGTTATACGCAAACTTATGCGTAAATGCAATCAGTTTAATGCGACAAACACTCCGGAATAGTGACATAGGCTTATCATACCTTAAATAACATTTACATAACTTAGAAATAAGTTTTGAAGGGTTTGGTGTGTCGAAAACAAGTTAATTCGATCGTAGGGACTAATTGCGACAAACTGCGAAAGTATGCCGATTCGTATGACAACGAACATTCTGGAACATGATCATAAGTTAAACATACCATAAATATCCTTTAGATAGCTTAGAAATAGGCTTTGAGGGATTCGGTATGCGAAAATAAACTTATTTGATCAATAGGGACTAAACGCGTCAAAAAGTGCATAAGTTTGCATTTACGCGCTTATCTTACGTTCTGAACATATCCAGACATCCAAAAATTTTTGTAACCATTAAAATATTTTATTTTAGTGATTGGAATGAAAAATTACGTGACGAATCATAATTGGGATCGTTTTCACGTCCGTTCAAATTTTCGACGTAATTAACCGAATAACGTGACCGTACGGTCAAACGAACCGACATCCGAGATGTTTTCAAGCATATTTCATGTTCCCTATGCCTTAACATAATGGTAGAGCCTTGAAATTGGGTTAACGGGGCTTAAATGCATCAAAAACAAAGTTTGGAGCATGCAGGGACCAAAACTGCCAAAAACTGAAAGAATCAGACAGACAAGCCAGGCGTGTCGCGCCAAGTTCTCTGGCCTCTGTCGCGAGTTGCCTGGGTTGCCTCTGTGCAGAATCCTGTTTTCAGCAAATCAGCCTGCTCATATGGTTTTTAATCCTAGTTTTTGAATACCATTAGCTGGTTTATGTGTTCCCCAAGCTGCCCAAACATTGTTTAACAAATGTAAGGTCATGATGAAGCCTCAAAACACCTGCAATGATCCTAATGGTTCAAGAAATCTATAAATAGCTTGGGTTTTCACTCATTTCTTTGCTCATCATCTTCATTCTCTTCAATCAGCTCAAAGTTGAAGCTCTCAACTTGTTGAAAGCTTCATACCTGAGTTTTCTTGTTCTAATTCCAAGCTTGGACCCTTTTTAAGCTTCTTTCATGCTTGTTTATGCTTTTTAAGCATGAAATTCAAACAGTGTTCGACTTTCTGCTTTGACTATGAATTGGTCAAGTCAAAGTTCAATCGAACTTTGCAACGTGAGCGTAATCACGATGGTTAAAGACCCTTGTGACTATACCTACTGATTACCACCTCGATTAGTCGAAGTGACGAGTCAAAGTTTCGGTCAAAATGCCGATTATGCGCTGGTGTGTGTCGGTGTGTATATATTTTTAATTATATTTTTAGCCCTTTTTAACACTTTAGTCAAGTTTTAAATTTATAAAACACGATATTCTACTAACACTAAACACACATATGGGCAAGTGCACCCATCGTGAGCATAGTATAGCGTTGGTAAGATATCGAGGCCGTCCAAGGACACAAGAGCTTTTAATACCGGCTTATACTCAACGTCTAATCAAATCAAAATTTTAGAAAAAGGTTTAAACATGAAAATAAAAAATAAAAATGCTGAAAATAAAAATAAAATAAAAACAGATAGACAAGATGAATCACTTGGATCCGACTCGCCTTTAGTACCTTTGATGATTTCTGCACTTTTGCACTTTTTAAGAGATTATCTTAGTTATAGTAGTAGGCCCCTCTTTTGAAGGTGACGTTACCCTCAACCCAGTAGTTTGAGTCAGCAAGGATACAATCCCCAAGGGTCGGAATATTGGAAGATAATTAATTAAGTTATTAATGCATAATGTGGTAGGCCCCTCTTTTGAAGGTGACGTTACCCTCGGCTAAGTGGTTTGAGTCAGCAGGGATACAATCCCAAATAGCCGGGTTAATGTATTAATAGTAGTTTACATATGAGGGGTATCAAGCCATTCGCACCCCCGCCATCCAATACCTGTGGGTATTGAAGGAGATCCTAGTAAGCTTGACCCAGGTCCTTGCAGGATCTATACACTAAATAAGGCAAGAACCTAACCAAACCATTCCCTTAACCCCTGACCAGGTAGCCAACATATCTCTATATAGACCGTAGAGATATGAATGGTGTAAATCTTTTATTTTATATAGACAGTAAATTAACGCCAAGACACCACGGACAAATGATAAGGAAGTTTCACCTTCAACATAAGAAACTAGTTATTAAAGTCATTAATATAAAACCAAATAAAAAGTGCGAAAAGATTAAAAATCAAAAGTATTACACTAAATGCTTGTCTTCACCAAGTGATGTAAGAGAGGCTTAGGCAAACATGGCCTTTGATTGTTAAGAACTCTTACTATCAATTTTGGATCCCGAGACTACTACACACACTCTAAGATGGATGATGGATGATGGTGGTGGATGTGGGTTGTAGTGGTGGTGGAGTGTGGGTGAAGTGGGAGAGAGGTGGTTTGCCAAGGGATGCCTTTGACGTGAACCAAGCACCTCTATTTATTACCTGCACAGAAGCCCGGACACGGCCCCGTGTCCATCGGGCACGACCCCATTTCCATCCACTTTCTCTTTCTTCATTAATTGCAATTTGTCTGTATTAGCTCCAGACGCCCCGTGTGCAGAAGCGTATTTGTACTATCAAGATTTGCTTGGATTCTGCGAATCTTAGCGTTGACCACGGCCGTGTTGAGCTGGGCACGCCCCCGTGTCAAGAAATAGAAGCTTCTATAGCTTTGTCTTTTCTGCAGACGTCTGAGCTCGTCCCCATGTCCGCTGGGCACAGGGCCGTGTTCAGCCTTCTGTTTTCTTGTTTTTTCTTGGGAAGATGCGGTCGAGGGGTCGGGCATGCCACGTTTATTCCTTTTCTTGTATTTATGTTAGATTTGGCTGCATTTTTGCTTCTTTTGTTCATTTACGCTCAATTTAATCCTGAAAATACAAAAGGAAGACAAAAGCACACTTTTTCCAACATTAGTACTAAAAAGGGTTAGTTTTATGCCTCATTTGATGTAATTTATATGTTGCATTTTACACACATCAAATACCCCCACACTTGAATCTTTGCTTGTGCTCAAGCAAAACTCCTTTTAATGTGGCTTACACACCCAAATGGAATGGGTAGAAGAGAAGTTTTGGGCTTGTCTTGAGTGTCGGGATTCCAAGATCTTTATTAGGCTTTATTTTTATGCTATTTACAATCCTATTCATTATTATTATTCAGAACGTCTCATAAGGAAAATTACTTATTTGGGCATAACATACTTCTTTAAAATTCTATTTATATACAAGTTTACATACCTCACGGGAGATCACTCAACACTCGGCCGAAGATGTATTTTTGTGAAACACTCGAGACCGGCATGGAGCTTACTTCTACCATATGCTTGCCAAGCAATCAATCATCCTCCTTTTTAACTATAAACCTTTGTAAATATCAAGAGGACTTGGGGAAGGGTTAGGCTTGGGTTAAAGGTAGGTGGTTTTGGGTTAGTGGTTAGTAGAAAAGGGCTAAAAGCGTAAAAAGCATCGGTCGTCGTAAAACTTGTTGTTTTTGTGACTTTTATTCAAACAAAACATTCTCAAACCAAGTTTCTTTGAGGAACTTGTTTGTTTATTACTAGGCATCTCTCTTTTTTTTTATAAGGAATGTCACATGAAGACCGAGCTTTTTACTAAAATAAAGGGTTTAAAATAAAAAGGGTTTTTGGTGGGTAAAGGGTGTTTGTTTTGTGGGTTTAGAAATGAAAAGATTTAGGCTCAAAGGGGTTAACTAGGGGGATTTTGGGTAGGTGGTAAAAAAAATGAAAAATAATGGTGTTGAAAAGAAAAAAAGGTTAGTCCTAATGCCTCCATCATTTACTTACTTGGGTTTAAGTTGGTAAGGACCGAGAATGTATCGTCATGGCAAGTTCTAGAGTCGTAAGAAACCAAGCGGCTATTCACATAAGAAACGAAAAATGAGCATTTAATTTAAAGATGTATATTTGTATGCTCAATAAAGGCTCAAAACTCACTTTTTGTGAGAATGGGTTTATTAATGTGATCAAGTATATATAATCAAATTTTAACTAGATTTGTCATGCCGTTTCATAATTTTCTTATGTTGGTTCCTTTTATCACGACGCTATCGGTTGTAAATTTGTAAAAATATAATCCTTTTTTTAGAACTTGTTATTCCTAATTTAAACCAAGACAAGTAAAAAAATGAAAAGTTTTTGAAAAAAAATGGGGTGATTAGCGGTTCCAATAGAGTTTTGTGTAAGGCTTGTAATTAGGACTTGCTAGATTCAAGGTTTTAGCATCCCCCCTACACTTAAATTACACATTGTCCTCAGTGTGTCCCAAAAATAAATTTTCAGGTTGATTGAATGCGTAAAAAGGTGTTTAAAAACAAAAATTTATGTTACCGGGCGTCTGGACACGCGCCCGTGTTGATCCGGGCACAGCCCTGTGTTCAGATTGCCAGTATCAGAAAGTAACAGAAGGCTGGGCACGGGGGCGTGTTCAGCGAACATGCCCCGTGTCCAGTTACCTGAACTGGGCGTTTTTCTTCAGACCTTTGAGCACGGGCCGTGTTGGCTGAGCACGACCCCTTGCTGAACTTGCTGTAATGAAGAAAAAATGTCGGGTGGCTCTGTTTTTGTGCATGGGGTGTGGGTTCAAGCTTGTAACAACTCTGCTCGTAATCACTATGAACAGTTCTGTTATCAATAAAACAATGTTATTTGATCCCAATGTTTGTTTGATTGTGTTTTACATTTTTCATGTTTTGACTTTTATGTAATTTCAAACTCTACATCGTTTTCTGGAGAGTTATACGCAAACTAGTGCGTAAACGTACTCAGTTTAATGCGAGAAATACTCTGGAACATCAACATATACTCAAAATACCTTAAATAACCTTTACATAACTTAGAAATAAGTTTTGAAGGGTTTGGTGTGCTAAAATAAACTTTTGGAACATTCAGGGACTAAAAGTGTCAAAAAGTGCACAAGTTTGCATTTTCGCGCATAACTTACGTTCTGAATACATCTGGACATCCAAAAATTTATGTAAGCATGACTACATTATATTTTAGTGTTCGCCTTAAGAAAAATCCATTCGTTTCGTCATTTGGATCGTTTTTCGCGCTTATGCGCATTCCGTCGTAATTAAGCGAACATCGCGTTCGTACGGCCAAACGGACCAACCTCCGGCATATTTTTGAGCATGTTTTGAGTTCCCTATACTTTAACTTCATTTTAGAGCCTTGAAATGAGGTTAACGGGGTTCAAACGCATCGAAAATCGCTTAAAACACAACAGGGACCATTGCTGCCAAATTAGGAAACTTTCTGATTCAGGTTGAGTGCTAGCGTAGCGCGACGCCTGAGGGGCTACCTGTCGCGCTACGCGACTGACTTGCTGGACAGATTCAATGTTTCTAAATGCAAGTTGCAACTAATCAATCCTTAACCACATGTTTTAAGTGATGTGTCACTAAGTTAAGGAGCATTTGTGGCACCATAACTTTCCGACAAGTGTACGCACGAGATTCGATCACGTTATTCAAGAAACGATCCTAACGGTTACCCGAATACTATATATAACCCATGCCTTTCATTGTTTTAAGGCACAAGAATCTTATTAGTTGTGTTCTAAGTTGAAACCTTATTTCATACCTGAACTATACTGATCTAGATTAGCATTCGGGGACCCTTCGTAAGTATTCTTTCGTTCTTTTCCTTATTTTTACTGCTTTTCGAGTCAGAAAGTCAAACTTTGTTTGACTTTCAGCGTTGACCAGTGATGGTCAATGCGAAGTTCGTTAGAACTTCGCAACGTGATTGTAATCACGATGGTCATAGTCCCTTGGGACTATGCCTACTGATTACCACGTTGTCTAGGGTCGTAGGGTAGGCGATCTAATAAATCGCCTATACCTTCGAACCCGACCCAGTTTGGTCGATCATTAGGATCCGACCAAATACATTAGGTGACCATAGTGTAGGGAATAACCTTCCGAGGTTATACCTTATGGTCACGACGGTTAAGTAGTTGTATGATAGGTAGTTTATATGCCTTAGGTAAATTACCAGAATACCCTTTTCATACATAATTGGTAATTTAGCATATGTAACCTAAACTTTTGTCACGTAACTGATTATGTAACATGTTTAGGCATATAATACTTATCATAGGACTAGTTAGGCGGTCCGAACGCGTTTCACGCGCACGATGCGTTAAAGTAGCATAAGCTACCTAAACGGATCATAATGGGTCAATAAGACTTAGGTTAAGTTTCATTTAGCATGTAGGCTTTGTTAAACCATATCACGTGAGTTCCGACACTCATTTGGTTTACAAACCCTAATGCTACCCAGTCGTCCGATTAAGGTCCAGTTATTAACATAGTTACCTATATTAGGTGCCGTTTGATTCCGAGATCTCTAGCATTGCTTGGTGGTTATCTTTATACAACTGAGCAATCTCAAGTGAGTACATAGACCCCTCTTTTACTGTTTTCCAAACTGTTTTAGGGTGGAACACATGTGCCTACTTGTTACTTTCATGCTTTCCTGTTTTCACATCATATACATGCTATGTTCGTTAGTACATTATAGTACATGATTTCATTTCATCTTATGCTAGGTGTGCCCATTGTGTGCATTACTTAGTACATTGTTTTACATGACATTTCCTGCTAGGTGTGCCCATTGTGTGCATTACTTAGTACATTGTTTTACATGACATTTCATGCTAGGTGTGCCCATTGTGTGCATTACTTAGTACATCGTTTTACATGACATTTCATGCTAGGTGTGCCCATTGTGTGCATTACTTAGTACATCGTTTTACATGACATTTCACGCTATGTATGTTCATTTGATTACATACTTAGTGCATTGTTTTCTCATGCTCACATTTTGTTATGACATTTGGTTTGTTTACATGGGACAATATATCCATTAACATTAGCTACGCCGTTCGTTAGTAGGTAGTGGTACCATAGGAATTGACAACTCCCGTTCCGGACATCCCAGGGTAAGGGGACAGAAAGGAATGACCGAATTCGTTGACATAAGACAGATAGACCTTTAATTTGTTTAAAGGGTTTATCACCACAGTCGCCAGGCTTGGATGTATGCATTTTCACAATACCGCATAAATGTTCATATTAAATAGTTGCATGCATTTACGCAAAACATAATGTTGATTTAAACCAAGTTTTACTTCAATATTTTGTTTTTGTACATATGGTTTAGTTGAGACATTTCACTTGCCATACATGACATTTTGACATAGACATTATTCACATAAACATTTGACATGGATATTTGACATAGACATTTGACATGGATATTTGACATAGACATTTGACATGGATATTTGACATAGACATTTGATATGGATATTTGACATAGACATTTGACATGATTTACATCTTGACATAAACACTTTGACATATTATTCAATACAATTGACAATTGGTTTAAACATAGACTTCTTACATTGGTTGGTTTGGTTTGATTAAGTGATTAAGTAACGATGCGTGTGTAATATGATACAAGCATGGTGGATACGCCGCTGGTACTTCCTATATATAAGTGTTTGTATGGTATTACATGGCGTAGCGTTATTTGAATCATTTCAGTTTGAGACATAGAACATTTTATACAAATAACATACTTTTCACAAGTCATTGATTTACAAACAACTTATCTTATACAAACACATTTTTACATGGTTATTTATTTAACCCGACATTTACTTATACATATCATCTGATCTTATTGTTTTCAAATGATTTACATGACAAAGTAAATTACAAGATTCATGACTAAACATTTTTCTTAAACATAAGTCATGAATCTTATTTTCACAAAACCTATGTATCTCACAGGCATTTTTATGCTGACGTACCTATTTTCACATGTGTTTTCAGGTGCTTTTCCATAGGATGTTGATCATGATACTAGGGCGGACCTGTGCCTTAGAGACTTTAAAAGATGATAGACTATGTTTAATTATGATCTGAACTCTTTAATTTCCTGTTGGAGACAATGTAACACCCTTGTTTAATAAATAAAATACACTTTGTGTGCCATGGTTATGAAACAATTAATTCTGTCGCAACACGCCCCGATGTTTCCGCCGCGGTTTGTTGTTTTACGCGGTCGGGGTGTGACAGAAGAGTTGGTATCAGAGCCAATGGTTATAGGGAATTAGGTTATTAGTAATGCTTTGACCTAGACTATAACTTTTCTAGGAACCTAACACAAGTTATCTTGTGTTTAGATCTTAAAACATGTACATCACCTATCCTTAGGTGATTAACAAAACAAGGAACCAAAGTTTTTCCGAAACGATTTTTTTTGAAAAACAATCATCTGTTTTTGAATAAATTTTTACAAGGTTTTGAACCCTCAATTGTAAGGTTTTGAACCCTCTGTTTTATGGTTTTGAACCCTTTTCAAGTTTGGTTTTTGGCCTTGTGCCTTCTAATTTTCAAAAATCCCGTCAAACGTTTTGGGTTTTAAATAATGTGAACATGTGCAAACTGGAAGGGTGAATGCCTGTATTCTGGGTTTTCTGTCTAGGCAAGCACTTCGTATACATCTCAACCAGACGCGAGACCAGTTGTGCTTACCTGGGAATTCTTGGGATGAGTGTTCACTTATAGGCGAGCATGTCTTCATTATACATTATTTTTGACCCATTTACTTTGATTAGTCGCTGTGAGTCGTTTGTTTGCTTTGTGATACGGACGAATGACCACCATCTTTGCTTTTGTTGATTTTGTTTCATCTCATTCTTTTCATCCAATCATCTCACTCGTTTCTTTTCATGTTTTCCTCTTTTAGAATGCCTCCTCGACGCGAAAATCAGATAGCAACTGCCGAGCTGGCAGAAATTATTGCGCAGCAGATGGCTGCTCAGTTTCCAAATCTCTTTGCTCAATGGAACCAGGCCAACAACAACAACAACGTTCCATGCAAATACAAGGATTTTAACCAGGCTAAACCACTCAAGTTTAGTGGTTCTGAGGGAGCGACTGGGCTTCTTCAGTGGTTCGAGAGCATAGAGAATACTTTTCGCCATGTGCAGTGTCCGGATAATCGCAAGGTCGAGTTCTCCTCAAGCGTATTTCAGAAGAGGGCTTTGACATGGTGGAACGGGGTTATGAGAGACCGGGGTGCAGAAGTTGCTCTCGCACAGACATGGGCTGAACTTAGAGCCCTTATGATGAGGGAATTCTGTCCTCGCCATGAACAGCGAGCATTGGAGAAGGAGTTTGATGTTTTGAAGCAAGATAGTGGTGAGCACAGGGCTTATACTGATCGGTTTGAAGAAATGAGTCTGCTTTGCCCAACAATGGTCACCCCACTCGACAAGGCTATCGAGAGATACATCGATGGTCTACCTGACTCGGTACAAGACATTCTCACTGGTAGTAACCCTGCCACACTTCGTCAGGCGATCGAGTTATCTGCGACATTGACTGAGTCGCAGATCCGGAAGAACAAGTTACACCGGAAGGGTGACAAGGGCAAGAAGCAGTCAGCTGACAAGGAAGATAGCAAGAAAGGTCAAAACTTGAATGGAAAGAACTCTGGTTCTTCGAAGAGGTCAAGGAAGCGTAAGGCTTCCCAAAATTTTGCTATCACTGCCCAAGTTAATCTGGCAGCTCCCAACCAACCCGCACAGCTTCCAGCAAAGAAACCCTATACAGGGAATGCACCTTTGTGCAATAGATGCAACAGTCACCACCAGCCGCAACTTCCATGCCGTTTCTGTACTAACTGTGGGAAATCAGGCCATCTCGCCAATGTTTGTCGATCTGCTCAGAATCCCGCGGTTCAGAACCCGGCTCAACAAGTTGCTCAGCCTCCTGCTCCGCAACAGGGTCAAGCTGCACGACCACAATACCCACCAGGTGCTTGTTACAATTATGGGGATCTGACCCACTATAGGAATCGGTGCCCAAGACTAGTCAACCAGAACCAGAATCCGGCTCCGGCTCGAGGCCGAGTTTTTAACATGAATGCCCAAGAGGCACAGGCGGATGATAATGTGGTGAACGGTACGTTCTTTATTAATAATCAGCCTGCATCTGTTCTTTTCGATTCCGGTGCCGATAAGAGTTTCGTGTCTTTATCTTTTGAGCAAATGCTTCGCGTGTCTAGAACGAAACTAGGCAAATCTTTGACAGTAGAGGTTGCTAATGGTGAACCCATTATTCTTGATTCTGTTCTTCACAACTGCCAGTTGAATCTTAACGACCATCTTTTTCCTATTGACCTCGCGCCTATGCAACTTGGAAGCTTCGACGTTATTGTGGGAATGGACTGGTTATCCAAGCATCACGCAGAGATAGTTTGTTCTAAGAAGATTGTTCGTGTGCCACTTTCGACAGGCGAGATCCTGCAGGTTCAAGGTGAGAAGCCTACCGGTGGTCTCAAACTCATGTCTTGTTTTAAAGCTCGGAAGTATCTGCAGAAGAACTATGTGGCTTTCTTAGCACATGTTACAGAAGATAAAGGCAAGGGTAAGTCTATTTCAGATATTCCTGTCGTTCGGGATTATTCTGAAGTGTTCCCTGAAGATTTACCTGGTCCACCTCCAGCACGCCAAGTCGAGTTCCGCATTGATCTCGTACCTGGTGCAAACCCCATTGCCAGAGCTCCATATCGTCTTGCACCGTCTGAGATGCAAGAGTTGTCTAAACAGCTTCAGGAGCTCTCTGACAAAGGTTTTATCCATCCCAGCTTTTCACCGTGGGGTGCTCCCGTTCTTTTTGTCAAGAAGAAGGATGGATCCTTTAGGATGTGTATCGATTATCGTGAGCTTAACAAGCTTACCATCAAAAATCGATATCCTCTACCTCGCATAGACGACCTCTTTGATCAGCTACAAGGCGCTTCTTATTTTTCAAAGATCGATCTGCGTTCCGGATATCATCAACTTCGGGTGCAAGAAGAAGACATTCCGAAGACAGCGTTCCGTACTCGTTATGGACATTACGAATTCACAGTTATGCCATTCGGTTTGACTAATGCTCCTGCTGTTTTCATGGACTTAATGAATAGGGTCTGCAAACCTTATTTGGATCAGTTCGTCATTGTTTTTATTGACGATATCTTGATTTATTCTAAGACGCGAGCTGATCACGAGCAACATCTTCGTCTTACTCTGGAACTCCTGAAGAAAGAGCAACTTTTCGCCAAATTCTCCAAGTGCGAATTTTGGCTTAAAGAAGTTCAATTTTTGGGACACATTATCAACGAACGAGGTGTTCATGTAGATCCCTCCAAGATCAGTGCGATTAAGGATTGGGATACGCCTACTACTCCTACTGAAGTTCGTTCATTTCTTGGTCTAGCGGGTTATTATCGCCGCTTCATTGAAAACTTCTCTAAGATTGCAGTTCCTCTAACTGCTCTAACTCAGAAGAAAATGCCCTTTTACTGGGGATTCAGACAAGAGGAAGCTTTTCAACACCTGAAGCAGAAGCTTTGCGATGCGCCTGTTCTATCATTGCCCGAGGGTGATGATGATTTTGTTGTGTATTGTGATGCATCGAAATTGGGTCTTGGCTGTGTTCTTATGCAAAGGAACAAAGTCATAGCCTATGCATCAAGACAATTGAAGATACATGAGAAGAACTACACCACTCATGATCTTGAGTTGGGTGCAGTTGTCTTTGCTCTCAAGATCTGGAGACACTATTTGTACGGTACAAAATGTGTGGTTTTCACTGACCACAAAAGTCTTCAGCATATCTTCAACCAGAAAGAACTCAACATGAGACAACGACGTTGGGTTGAGCTTTTAAACGACTACGACTGTGAAATTCGCTACCATCCTGGTAAGGCGAATGTCGTAGCTGATGCATTGAGTCGTAAGGAACGTACTAAGCTTCATTGTGTACGTGTTCAATATGTTATTCAAGCTCGATCCGATATTCAAGCACGCATTTCTCAGGCTCAACAATCTTGTGTTTCACAAGGTTTAATGGATAAGGAATTTCCCTATCACATAACACCTGCTCTGGAACTGAAGGACAATGGATCATATTATTTCATGGACCGTTTGTGGGTCCCAAGCCAGGATGATCTTCGTACCTTGCTTATGGATGAAGCCCATAAGTCTCGCTATTCTATTCATCCGGGCTCAGATAAAATGTATAAGGACCTTCGTACTCACTATTGGTGGCCTGGTATGAAGAAAGACATTGCCTTATACGTATCCAAATGCCTTACTTGTCTTAAGGTTAAGGCTAAACATCAGCGTCCTTCTGGTTTATTGGAGCAACCAGAGATCCCAGTTTGGAAATGGGAAAACATTACTATGGATCTTGTTACCAAACTTCCACGCACAAAGAAGGGTCATGATGCCATCTGGGTAGTCGTTGATCGTCTTACAAAGTCAGCACATTTCTTGCCAATCCGCGAGGATTTTCCTACTGACAGACTTGCTCAAATCTATGTGGATGAAATTGTAGCTCGACATGGTGTTCCTTTGAACATCATTTCTGACAGAGATGCTCGTTTCACTTCTCATTTTTGGAGAACCATGCAATCTGCCATGGGGACCCAACTTAATCTGAGCACAGCTTATCATCCGCAAACGGATGGTCAATCTGAGAGAATAATCCAGACTCTGGAGGATATGCTAAGAGCTTGTGTGATCGATTTTGGTGGTAGCTGGGATTCACACCTTAAATTGATTGAATTCTCCTACAACAACAGTTATCACACTAGCATCGGAATGGCTCCTTTCGAAGCTCTCTATGGTCGAAAATGTCGTTCACCAGTCTGCTGGAATGAGATTGGCGAGGCTCAACTTACTGGACCTGCCCTCATTTTAGAGACAACTGACAAGGTCAAGAAAGTTCGTGATAACCTTCAGGCAGCTAGAAACCGTCAGAAGATTTACGCGGACCCAAAACGCAAAGCCTTTGAATTTCAAGTCGGTGATCGAGTATTACTTAAGGTCTCACCTTGGAAAGGTGTGATCAGATTTGGAAAGAAAGGAAAACTTGCACCTAGATACGTTGGACCATTCAAGATCGTCGAAAGAATCGGAAAGGTAGCCTACAGACTTGAGTTACCTCCTGAACTGGGAAATGTTCATCCAACTTTTCACGTGTCCAATCTCAAGAAGTGTACATCTGATGAGAACTTCTCCATACCGCTTGACGAAATTCGTGTTGGCAAAACACTGAAATTTGTTGAGAAACCAGTGGAAATCATGGAACGTGAAGTCAAGTGGCTCAAACGCAAGCGCATTCCTTTGGTCAAAGTTCGCTGGGAAGCTAAACGTGGACCTGAGTTTACTTGGGAACGCGAAGATCAAATGAAGGCAAAATATCCACATCTTTTTCCACGAGTTTCCTCTAAATAAATTTCGGGACGAAATTTCCACAAGTAGGGGAGACTGTAACAACTGTGCTCGTAATCACTATGAACAGTTCTGTTATCAATAAAACAATGTTATTTGATCCCAATGTTTGTTTGATTGTGTTTTACATTTTTCATGTTTTGACTTTTATGTAATTTCAAACTCTACATCGTTTTCTGGAGAGTTATACGCAAACTAGTGCGTAAACGTACTCAGTTTAATGCGAGAAATACTCTGGAACATCAACATATACTCAAAATACCTTAAATAACCTTTACATAACTTAGAAATAAGTTTTGAAGGGTTTGGTGTGCTAAAATAAACTTTTGGAACATTCAGGGACTAAAAGTGTCAAAAAGTGCACAAGTTTGCATTTTCGCGCATAACTTACGTTCTGAATACATCTGGACATCCAAAAATTTATGTAAGCATGACTACATTATATTTTAGTGTTCGCCTTAAGAAAAATCCATTCGTTTCGTCATTTGGATCATTTTTCGCGCTTATGCGCATTCCGTCGTAATTAAGCGAACATCGCGTTTGTACGGCCAAACGGACCAACCTCCGGCATATTTTTGAGCATGTTTTGAGTTCCCTATACTTTAACTTCATTTTAGAGCCTTGAAATGAGGTTAACGGGGTTCAAACGCATCGAAAATCGCTTAAAACACAACAGGGACCATTGCTGCCAAATTAGGAAACTTTCTGATTCAGGTTGAGTGCTAGCGTAGCGCGACGCCTGAGGGGCTACCTGTCGCGCTACGCGACTGACTTGCTGGACAGATTCAATGTTTCTAAATGCAAGTTGCAACTAATCAATCCTTAACCACATGTTTTAAGTGATGTGTCACTAAGTTAAGGAGCATTTGTGGCACCATAACTTTCCGACAAGTGTACGCACGAGATTCGATCACGTTATTCAAGAAACGATCCTAACGGTTACCCGAATACTATATATAACCCATGCCTTTCATTGTTTTAAGGCACAAGAATCTTATTAGTTGTGTTCTAAGTTGAAACCTTGTTTCATACCTGAACTATACTGATCTAGATTAGCATTCGGGGACCCTTCGTAAGTATTCTTTCATTCTTTTCCTTATTTTTACTGCTTTTCGAGTCAGAAAGTCAAACTTTGTTTGACTTTCAGCGTTGACCAGTGATGGTCAATGCGAAGTTCGTTAGAACTTCGCAACGTGATTGTAATCACGATGGTCATAGTCCCTTGGGACTATGCCTACTGATTACCACGTTGTCTAGGGTCGTAGGGTAGGCGATCTAATAAATCGCCTATACCTTCGAACCCGACCCAGTTTGGTCGATCATTAGGATCCGACCAAATACATTAGGTGACCATAGTGTAGGGAATAACCTTCCGAGGTTATACCTTATGGTCACGACGGTTAAGTAGTTGTATGATAGGTAGTTTATATGCCTTAGGTAAATTACCAGAATACCCTTTTCATACATAATTGGTAATTTAGCATATGTAACCTAAACTTTTGTCACGTAACTGATTATGTAACATGTTTAGGCATATAATACTTATCATAGGACTAGTTAGGCGGTCCGAACGCGTTTCACGCGCACGATGCGTTAAAGTAGCATAAGCTACCTAAACGGATCATAATGGGTCAATAAGACTTAGGTTAAGTTTCATTTAGCATGTAGGCTTTGTTAAACCATATCACGTGAGTTCCGACACTCATTTGGTTTACAAACCCTAATGCTACCCAGTCGTCCGATTAAGGTCCGGTTATTAACATAGTTACCTATATTAGGTGCCGTTTGATTCCGAGATCTCTAGCATTGCTTGGTGGTTATCTTTATACAACTGAGCAATCTCAAGTGAGTACATAGACCCCTCTTTTACTGTTTTCCAAACTGTTTTGGGGTGGAACACATGTGCCTACTTGTTACTTTCATGCTTTCCTGTTTTCACATCATATACATGCTATGTTCGTTAGTACATTATAGTACATGATTTCATTTCATCTTATGCTAGGTGTGCCCATTGTGTGCATTACTTAGTACATTGTTTTACATGACATTTCCTGCTAGGTGTGCCCATTGTGTGCATTACTTAGTACATTGTTTTACATGACATTTCATGCTAGGTGTGCCCATTGTGTGCATTACTTAGTACATCGTTTTACATGACATTTCATGCTAGGTGTGCCCATTGTGTGCATTACTTAGTACATCGTTTTACATGACATTTCACGCTATGTATGTTCATTTGATTACATACTTAGTGCATTGTTTTCTCATGCTCACATTTTGTTATGACATTTGGTTTGTTTACATGGGACAATATATCCATTAACATTAGCTACGCCGTTCGTTAGTAGGTAGTGGTACCATAGGAATTGACAACTCCCGTTCCGGACATCCCAGGGTAAGGGGACAGAAAGGAATGACCGAATTCGTTGACATAAGACAGATAGACCTTTAATTTGTTTAAAGGGTTTATCACCACAGTCGCCAGGCTTGGATGTATGCATTTTCACAATACCGCATAAATGTTCATATTAAATAGTTGCATGCATTTACGCAAAACATAATGTTGATTTAAACCAAGTTTTACTTCAATATTTTGTTTTTGTGCATATGGTTTAGTTGAGACATTTTACTTGCCATACATGACATTTTGACATAGACATTATTCACATAAACATTTGACATGGATATTTGACATAGACATTTGACATGGATATTTGACATAGACATTTGACATGGATATTTGACATAGACATTTGATATGGATATTTGACATAGACATTTGACATGATTTACATCTTGACATAAACACTTTGACATATTATTCAATACAATTGACAATTGGTTTAAACATAGACTTCTTACATTGGTTGGTTTGGTTTGATTAAGTGATTAAGTAACGATGCGTGTGTAATATGATACAAGCATGGTGGATACGCCGCTGGTACTTCCTATATATAAGTGTTTGTATGGTATTACATGGCGTAGCGTTATTTGAATCATTTCAGTTTGAGACATAGAACATTTTATACAAATAACATACTTTTCACAAGTCATTGATTTACAAACAACTTATCTTATACAAACACATTTTTACATGGTTATTTATTTAACCCGACATTTACTTATACATATCATCTGATCTTATTGTTTTCAAATGATTTACATGACAAAGTAAATTACAAGATTCATGACTAAACATTTTTCTTAAACATAAGTCATGAATCTTATTTTCACAAAACCTATGTATCTCACATGCATTTTTATGCTGACGTACCTATTTTCACATGTGTTTTCAGGTGCTTTTCCATAGGATGTTGATCATGATACTAGGGCGGACCTGTGCCTTAGAGACTTTAAAAGATGATAGACTATGTTTAATTATGATCTGAACTCTTTAATTTCCTGTTGGAGACAATGTAACACCCTTGTTTAATAAATAAAATACACTTTGTGTGCCATGGTTATGAAACAATTAATTCTGTCGCAACACGCCCCGATGTTTCCGCCGCGGTTTGTTGTTTTACGCGGTCGGGGTGTGACAAAGCTTCCCTTAGTATCCTTCACCATCCCGAGTGTGTTTCACCCATTACAACATCATCCAAACACCACTTAATAATTAAAGACCATCATTCATTAAAGAGAGAATTACAATAAGTTCCTAGAAAATTAAAAATAAAGCAGAAGATAAAAATTTAAAAGTTCCTAAGATAAATAGGTCAAGTGATACATGAAATCATCCTAAGGAATTCTACCCTTATTGTAGGAATCAAAAACCCGGAAATAATTTTCTGGAATTTTAACGGTATTGTAGAACTCGTAACCGAGGGCTTTCCCTTAGATGTCGTTGAGCCATTCTTCTATCTCTCTTGGGAGAAAGAAGGCGGAATCATTTTCCACGACATCTTGTGGAGGAGGAGCGACGGCAACCGGGTCCCCATGTAATATGTTTTGCGGGGGTTCCGAGTGCATGACGTACCACTCAGCCGATATAATGACTTCCGGTACCACATTCCATTCCCTTTGCGTAATGATTGGTACCAAAGGAGGAGAAGCGAGAATATTCAACCTTTGGTGCAAAAGGTTGACCTCTCTAAGACACGCTTCTAGCCCCACCGATAAATGATTTATACGGTCGACCAGAGCTTCCTCAACCCCCGTCATTCCATCTATAGCCTGTCTCAAGGCATATACATAGTTGACGAGGGAGTCTTCTACCGATGACCTTCTCCCTTGTCTGTTGTTCCTGGAGTGTGATGAGGATGTTCCGTTGTTTCTGCTCGACATTCTAAAAACAAACCGAAAAGAGTTCATTTTAATGAAACAGTACCTCGAACACGACCCCGTGCTTGCCGAGCACGGCCCCGTGTTCACCTCTCTGTAGGTTTTTAAAACAAGGAATCTCGGAGCTTCAAATTATTTTTCTGATTTTTAAAGCATTTTTAAGTAGAAATAACTTAAAACAGTGTTGTAAAACTTATTTTTAACAAGATTCCTTGAATAAAATCCAAACAAATATTTTTTTTGGGTAAAGCTTGAAAACATAGAGATTTCAAACTTTAATGGAGGTTTTGAGGAGAAATGAAGAAGAAGGCGATGGACAAAAGTGGAAAAGACAAGATGGTTGTTGAGAACCTTCTTTAGAATATACCTAGTATGGTATGTGTGAAGATCCCACCAGATCTTTGTCTTTGGAATGGTCCAAGTGTGCAGGAATCTTGCTGCATTTATAGAAAACGACAGCATGCTGGACACGGCCCCGTGTCGGCTGGACACGGCCTCGTGTGCCGACGAGATTCTGACACTTTTTGTCTGTATTCTGACCGAAAGTCAGACGAGAATCTTTTCGTGGACACGGGGGCGTGCTGACCTGGACACGACCCCGTTCCTAGAAGCTGTTTATGAAGTTTTGTCTATTTTTAAGGAATTTACCCGGATCGGGTGGTTCCTTACTGGACGGAACAACACCGAAGTGCCTGAGATACCTTAGTTGCCCTAGTTTTAGACGAGAACGCAAGAGGTTATCGGAAAGGGTAATTCCTATGCTAAATGTAGGTGGACAAGTCCAACCGTTATCCGGGTCTCGTTAAAGAAAGTGTATGTCGAATCGCTCAGGTCAATGTATGCATCGACAGAAATCAATGGGGAGTCCTTCACGGCACAATCGACATAGGGACGAATATCGCTCAAGTCTTCGCGAGAGTTAGAGGTGATTTCGGGAACAACGAGATTGTTTTTATCCGAATGCAATCTCAATAATTCTTCTTGGTCGTTGTCTTGAGATGAATTAGTTATTTCCATCTCAAGCTCTTTTATCCATTTGAGAATTAGATCTTCCATTTGAAATATTCTTCAAGAATCATTTCATTTAGAAGAGATGATTGAGAGCATTCTAGGGAGAGATAGGGTTTATTTTTACTTTCGCCCATCTTAAGGCTACAGGAAAACGATGGGTCTATATAGTGGGGAGTGTAATTTAAAAAATAACATTTTGAATCTTCATGAGTTCCGCCACATATTTGACACCACGTACCATAAGAGGAGCGAAAGTAAAAAAATCAATATCGCTCATATTTGTGTCAGAAATTACCAACCGTCGGGATCTTACGGTTCTGTTTTTAGTATCTGATACTTGGGCACGGGGCGTGTTTATTGGGCACGGCCCCGTGTTCAGCTACTGTCTGACTTAAAACAGGATAGCCAGTACCAAAGATTGGGCACGGGGCGTGTTCAGCGGGCACGACCCCGTGCTGAGCTCTGCAGAAGTTGAAAATTTAAGAAAAATCCTAAAAATACAAAAAATAAGAAAAACGATTAGGCCGTTGATTCCTAACTTTCTTAAAATCCTTGTGTCCCCGGCAACGGCGCCAAAAACTTGATGTGTGTCGGTGTGTATATATTTTTAAATATATTTTTAGCCCTTTTTAACACTTTAGTCAAGTTTTAAATTTGTAAAATACGATATTCTACTAACACTAAACACACATATGGGCAAGTGCACCCATCGTGAGCGTAGTATAGCGTTGGTAAGATACCGAGGTCGTCCAAGGACATAAGAGCTTTTAATACCCGCTTATCCTCAACGTCTAATCAAATCAAAATTTTAGAAAAAGGTTTAAACATGAAAATAAAAACTAAAAATGCTGAAAATAAAAATAAAATAAAAACAGATAGACAAGATGAATCACTTGGATCTGACTCGCCTTTAGTGTAACCTTTGATGATTTCCGCACTTTTGCACTTTTTAAGAGATTATTTTAGTTATAGTAGTAGGCCCCTCTTTTGAAGGTGACGTTACCCTCAACCCAGTAGTTTGAGTCAGCAAGGATACAATCCCCAAGGGTCGGAATATTGGAAGATAATTAATTAAGTTATTAATGCGTAATGTGGTAGGCCCCTCTTTTGAAGGTGACGTTACCCTCGGCTAAGTGGTTTGAGTCAGCAGGGTTACAATCCCAAATAGCCGGGTTAATGTATTAATAGTAGTTTACATATGAGGGGATCAAGCCATTCGCACCCCCGCCATCCAATACCGGTGGGTATTGAAGGAGATCCTAGTAAGCTTGACCCAGGTCCTTGCAGGATCTATACACTGAATAAGGCAAGAACCTTACCAAACCATTCCCTTAACCCCCGACAAGGTAGCCTGTTAACATATCTCTATATAGGCCGTAGAGATATGAATGGTGTAAATCTTTTATTTTATATAGACAGTAAAATAACACCAAGACACAACGGACAAATGATAAGGAAGTTTCACCTTCAACATAAGAAACTAGTTATTAAAGTCATTAATACAAAACATGGCCTTTGATTGTCAAGAACTCTTACTATCAATATTGGATCCCGAGACTACTACACACACTCTAAGATGGATGATGGATGATGGTGGTGGATGTGGGTTGTAGTGGTGGTGGAGTGTGGGTGAAATGGGAGAGAGGTGGTTTGCCAAGGGATGCCTTTGAAGTGAACCAAGCACCTCTATTTATAGCCTGCACAGAAGCCCGGACACGGCCTCGTGTCCATCCACTTTCTCTTTTTTCATTAATTGCAATTTGTCTATATTAGCTCCACACTCCCCCGTGTCCGCTGGGCACGGCCCCGTGTGCAGAAGCGTATCTGTACTATCAAGATTTGTTTGGATTCTGCGAATCTTAGCATTGACCATGGCCGTGTTGAGCTGGGCACGCCCCTGTGTCGGGAAATAGAAGCTTCTATAGCTTTGTCTTTCTTGCAGACGTCTGAGCACGCCCCTGTGTCCGCTGGGCACGGGGCCGTGTTCAGCCTTCTGTTTTCTTGTTTTTGCTTGGGAAGATGCTGTCGAGGGGTCGGGCATGCCACGTTTATTCCTTTTCTTGTATTTATGTTAGATTTGGTTGCATTTTTTCTTCTTTTGTTCATTTACGCTCATTTAATCCTGAAAATACCAAAGGAAGACAAAAGCACACTTTTCCAACATTAGTACTAAAAAAGGGTTAGTTTTATGCTTCATTTGATGTAATTTATATGTTGCATTTTACACACATCATGCGCATTTTGCGACGAAGCTATTTTCGGGTATCAAAACACTTTGTTTTCATATCAAACCTATTTTCTAACTTAGTTAAACATGTTTAACTCGTCACTTGTAGTCTAGTGCTCGTATAGGGTCGTAAGTCAAGCGGTCTTGGCAACCGCTTAGACTTTCGAACCCGACCCGTTTGGTCGATCATTAGGATCCGACCAAGCACATTTAGTGACCATCGTTGTATGGGGAATAGCCTTCCGAGGTTATACCTTATGGTCACTTAGTTTAATTAGTTGTATCACAGGTAGTTTATATGCCTTAGGTAAATGACCAAAATGCCCTTTTCATGCATAATTTTAATTGAAGCATATGTAACTTAACTTTTGTCACTTAAACTGATTATGCAACATATTTAAACATGTTAGGGCATATAATACTTTTCATAGGACTAGTTAGGCATCTCGAACGCGCATTCGCGCGAACGACGCGTTAAAGTAGCGTAGACTACCTTAACGGGTCATAACGGGTCGTAAGCACTTAGGATATGTTCCAATTTAGAATGTAGACTTTGTTAAACCATATCACATGAGTTTCAATACTCATTTGGTTTACGAGACCTCATTCTACCCGATCTCCCGATTCAGGTGTCGATTTATTAACTAGCAATCCGATTACTAGGTACCACTTGATTTCCTTGGTTTTCCCGAGCATTGTTAGTTCTTTTAGATCGAGGATACTTTGCAATTCAATGTGAGTACATAGTTCCCCTATTTTACTGCTTTCGATTGTTTTTGGGGTGATTCATATGTGTTAAACGATTTCGATGCTCTCAACGATGATTTCAAAAACGAATACTATGGTTTAGTATGTATCGAAATGCCTAACTTGTCTCAAAGTCAAGGCTGAACATCAACGACCATCTGGTTTGCTTGTACAACCAGAGATACCGGTATGGTAGTGGGAGAACATTGCGATGGATCTCATCACTAAGTTACCGTGCACATCTAGAGGTCACGATGCTATTTGGGTAGTCATTGATCTATTAACGAAGTCAGCTCATTTTATACCGATTCGCGAGGATCTATCAGCCGATAAACTTGCCAAGATTTATGTTGATGAGATTGTATCTCGACGTGGTGTTCCTTTGGGTATCATATCTGACCGTGATGCTCTATTCTCATCTCACTTTTGGAAGACCATGCAATCTGCTATGGGAACCCAACTAAATCTAAGCACTGCTTATCATCCCCAAACAGATGGACAATCCGAGAGGACAATACAAACATTGGAGGATATGCTTAGAGCATGTGTGATAGACTTTGGTGGTAATTGGGATTCTCATCTACCGTTTATCGAGTTCTCTTACATCAATAGTTATCATGCTAGCATCAATATGGCACCGTTTGAAGCTTTATACGGTCAAAAATGTCGTTCACCTGTCTGTTGGAATGAGATCGGTGAAGCTCAGCTTACTGGACCTGAGCTCATTTTGGAAACAACAGATAAAATCAAGAAAATTCGCGATAATCTTCTGACAGCTAGAAGCCGTCAAAAAGTTATGCAGATATGCAACGCAAGCCCTTGGAATTTCAAGTTGGAGATCGTGTCCTACTCAAGGTATCCCTTTGGAAAGGAGTGGTGAGATTTGGAAAGAAAGGAAAACTTGCACCACGATACGTTGGACCATTTAAGATTGTTGAAAGAATCGGAAAGGTTGCCTATCGACTTGAGCTACCTCCTGAACTTGGGAATATTCACCCAACATTCGACGTGTCCAATTTACGAAAGTGTTTAGCCGATACTGATCTTCATATTCCACTCGACGAAATTCAAGTTGATGATACGATGCACTTGGTCGAGAAACCTGTGGAGATAATGGACCGTGAAATCAAGTGACTGAAGAATGCGAATACGATTAGTCAAAGTTCACTGGGAGTCCAAACGTGGCCCAGAGTTTACTTGGGAACGTGAGGACCAAATGAAAGCGAAATATCCACAATTGTTTTCACGAGTTTCCTCTAGTTAAAATTTCGGGACGAAATTTCCTAAAGTAGGGGAGACTATGACATTTGTGATCTGTAAACAATGAACGATGTAAAAAAATATCAAATTATTAATGAAATGATGTGTTTTGGTGTTAATATATGTGTATTTGTGTTTGACGATTTTACGATGTGATTCAAGTTCGATTTCAAGCTTTAAATCGCTTTCTGGAAAGTTATACGCAAACTGATGCGTAAATGTAATCAGTTTAACACGAAAAACACTCCGAAACAGTGACATAGGCTTATAATACCTTAAATAACCTTTACATAACTTATAAATAAGTTTTGAAGGGTTTGGTATGTCGAAAACAAGTTTATTCGATCGCAGGGACTAATTGCGACAAACTGTGAAAGTATGCCGATTCGTATGGCAACGAACATTCTGGAACATGATCATAAGTTAAACATACCCTAAATATCCTTTACATAGCTTAGAAATAGGCATTGAGGGATTCGGTATGCGAAAATTAACTTATTTGATTAATAGGGACTAAAAGCGTCAAAAAGTGCATAAGTTTGCATTTACGCGCATATCTTACGTTCTGAACATACCCGGACATCCAAAAATTTTTGTAATCATTAAAATATTTTATGTTAGTGATTGGAATGAAAAATTACGCGACGAATCGTAATTTGGATCGTTTTCGCGTCCGTTCGAGTTTTCGTCGTAATTAACCGAATAACGTGACCGTACGGCCAAACGAACCCACATCCGAGATGTTTTCAAGCATATTTCATGTTCCCTTTTCTTTAACATCATTGTAGAGCCTTGAAACTGGGTTTAACGGGGCTTAAATGCATCAAAAACAATTTGGTGCATGCAGGCACCAAAACTTCCAAAAACTGAAAGATTCAGACAGACAAGCCAGGCATGTCGCGCCAGGTTCTCTGGCCTCGGTCGCGAGTCGCCTGGGCTGCCTCTGTGTAGAATCCTATTTTCAGCAAATCAGCCTGCTCATATGGTTTTTAATCCTAGTTTTTGAATACCATTAGTTGGTTTAACAAATGTAAGGTCATGATCAAGCCTCAAAACACTTGCAATGATCCTAATGGTTCAAGAAATCTATAAATAGCTTGGGTTTTCACTCATTTCTTTGCTCATCATCTTCATTCTCTTCAATCAGCTCTAAGTTGAAGCTCTCAACTTGTTGAAAGCTTCATACCTGAGTTTTCTTGTTCTAATTCCAAGCTTGGACCCTTTGTAAGCTTCTTTCATGCTTGTTTATGCTTTTCAAGCATGAAAGTCAAACAATGTTTGACTTTCTGCTTTGACCATGAATTGGTCAAGTCAAAGTTCAATCGAACTTTGCAACGTGAGTGTAATCACGATGGTTATAATACCTACTGATTACCACATCGATTAGTCGAAGAGACTAGTCAAAGTTTCGGTCAAAATGCCAATTATGCGCATTTTGCAACGAAGCTATTTTCGGGTATCAAAACACTTTGTTTTGATATCAAACCTGTTTTCTAACTTAGTTAAACATGTTTTAACATGTTTAACTTGTCACTTGTAGTCTAGTGCTTGTATAGGGTCGTAAGTCAAGCGGTCTTAACAATTGCTTAGACTTTCGAACCCGACTCGTTTGGTCGATCATTAGGATCCGACCAAGCACATTTAGTGACAATAGTTGTATAGGGAATAACCTTCCGAGGTTATACCTTATGGTCACTTAGTTTAATTAGTTGTATGATAAGTAGTTTATATGCCTTAGCTAAATGACTAAAATGCCCTTTTCATGCATAATTTGTATTTAAGCATATGTAACTTAACTTTTGTCACCTAAACTTATTATGCAACATACTTAAACATGTTAGGGCATATAATACTTGTCATAGGACTAGTTAGGCGTCTCGAACGCGCATTCACGCGAACGACGCGTTAAAGTAGCGTAGACTACCTTAACGGGTCATAACGGGTCGTAAGCACTTAGGATAGGTACCACTTGATTTCCTTGGTTTTCCCGAGCATTGTTAGTTCATTTAGATCGAGGATACATTGCAATTCAATGTGAGTACATAGTTCCCGTATTTTACTGTTTTCGATTGTTTTGGGGGTGATTCATATGTGTTAAACGATTTCGAGGCTCTCAACGATGATTTCAAAAACGAATACTATGGTTTATATTAAACATAATAATTTCGATAATGTGAACAAACTTGTTGGGATGTAATTACATAACGAATGACATTCATTAGCTTTGGCCGAGCCGACCAGTAGTATGTTATGGTACCATAGGATCTGTGTCACACCCCCAAAATCCACCATGCGGGGTATCACCGCTTGGAGGCGTGACATGACCAGGATCGAGCCACCAATCATACTGAACAATGTACTTAAGTAAATAAAGACAACCAAAATACGATTGGTGACCAAAAACTAGTTAACCAAGTTTTTTTTTTATTTAGACAGCGGAAGCATAAACGTAAAGTCCAAAACATAAGTTCGCAGTTCATAAGTTTAAAGTCCAACACATAGGTTTAATAAGTTCATAATGTTTTAAACATTAACTACTGGACATAACCATCCGCACACCACAACGACTCCTTCCTCGTGCAAGCTCCAAATGTTTAGCGATCTGTAAGGCATGTAACAACGAGTCAACAACAAAGTTGAGTGAGTTCACGTTTGGTTGTTTAGTTATAGCATTCGTTTCGTAAATCATATGTTCGTTTTGTAAACCATGTATCGCGTTAATCCTTGCTGCCAGTCCAGGCATGCGTGCGATGATTAGTGGGGGCTTCCCATGTGTTTCAAAACCACGCGTATCGACTGCTACGAAAATATAAGAGGTGCCCTAAGTCAATGTCTATCAGCATTGACCTTTTGCCCATAGTCCATTAGTACACGCCCGTCCGACTGGCACGGTGTGAGGTTTGTTAAACCTAATAGCGCTATTAACTAATGACCCGCTCGCCATAGGCCTCGGCGATTAAGTCGATAATTGAGGGACTTAAAGTGATAGAGTTGATGGTCTTATGATCGTGTACGTAGGTTTTACGTACGTGCCCTTCAATCCGAGGACAGTAAAAATAGTTTAATAGTAATGATAGTACAAGTAGTTATTCAATCCCATTCCCAACCCCTGGGAATCCCATGCCTTAGAAAGAGTGTGAACTCACCTCGGTTTGCTCGGTTAGGTTCTCAAATATAGTTAACAGTCAAGGTCGGTCAATCACGTCCTAATAAGGTACGGATAACAATCAGTTTCTCATGCATAACACGTATCCTACGTATGGTTTATTTGCACATTACTTCGTCCACATAACAGGTACATACTTTAACGATTTATGCCCATATAAACCTCCCATCCATTCCCCACTCATAAACAAACATACGATATTGCACGTAACACATATAACATGTTAGATAATTCATCGATAGCATACTCGACATTTAGACACGCAAGTCACAACTTACGTCAATTCAGCATTTATATTCGAAACCGGCTGTTTTCGGACATTTAAATAAAATACTTAACTTATTCCAAAAATTCCCAAATTTTTGCAGAACATCCTAATCGACCCACAAATTATTGTATAAAAATATCGGGGTCTAATTCATTATCAGTAATTTATAGAAAATCGTTTACCGAACTGTGATCAGATTTGTTACATTCTGATCACAGTTTACGGAAAAATTTGTCAAAAATTCCTCGTAAGTCCGTTTATCGAAATTCCAGTTCGATGGTCACAAATACATCCGTGACCATTTTTGATAAAAGTTTTAGGGGCTGGTTCGGTTCAGGTTTTAAGTTGTGATCGAAAACACACAGCCCAATTTTCTGCAGTAACAATCAGCCTTAGCTGCTGTCACGAAAACAGATTTTTAAAATAGTAACCGACCTCAGAAAAATACCATTCCACCGTCATTTTCTTCGTTTTTCGAAAAGATACGATTTAGGCTTTTGAAATTCCGTTTTTCGAGTTTTTAAAGTCCGTTTACAGCCTGTTGAAGGCGGCTGGAAAAGTACATCAGCAAGTTGTTTCGCGGTTTAAACATTACTAAATCGCATCAACGAGTGTCCGAACAATGGATTTAGCAAGAAACCAACAATCAAACATCAAGTATGATTTAACCAACCCTCAAACCAACAAGATTCCGCTTCAAAAATCAGCCACAAGTAAACTTTTATGTAGCTTTTATGTTCATAACTTATGTTACACATTTTCTAGCATTCTCGTTATTTAGTGATTTAAACAACAACACACATACTACAAATCATAAATTTCGAACAAGTTAAGATGAGACTTACTACTAGCTTATAGCTAGGGATGAATCTAATGCAAAGTGATGAGGAAATGATGGTGAAAAAGACTAGAACAAGCTCCTTAGAAAGTCATTCAAGATGCAACCTCCATAGATCTTCTTGTAAGCTTTGTATGAACTTGTAAGTGATGAAGATGAAGATGACAAGAGAGAGAGAGGTGGGTTCGGTTTGGGTGGTGACCGAAATGGGGAGAGAGGGTTGAGTGAAATGAGTGAAATCTTTTGTGAAGTGAGGTTAAGATCCCTACACCATGCTTTCATAGATATTCTCATATATTATGTTAATTTCAACAAGTAAAGTCTAATAAGTAATTGATCATCATCATCATCATCATACTCAGTGAATCCCACCAATAGCAAAGCAAAGGTAGGGTCTGAGGAGGGTAAGATGTAGACAGCCTTACCTCTACCCCGTAGGAATAGAGAGGCTGCTTCCAGTGAGACCCCCGGCTCGATAGTAGTTTTGCATCAAGCCTTGGACATAAGGCACATAACACTCGGCAATCGGGACAAAGACCGATTAGTGCATGTACCCTAATAAGTAATTGAGATTTAATGAAATGAGAATATGTGAAGTATGGGAATGTGATATGGTGGTGGATTCGGTTGTAGTAAACCGCATGGAGGGAGAGAGAGGAGTAAATTGAGAGTGTGATCTTTGAAATGATGGAGATCTTTGGTGTCATAAAAAAAATCTACTCCTTATATTTTGTTCATCCATGCAAGTAATCAATCCAAAAAAATATAAAGTAAATCTTGTGAGATATGGGGGGTGATTTAGGGGTCCACTTGGGAACCGAAATCGTTGGGGGGGGGGGGGGGGTCTAAATGCAACATTTCAACTAAAGTCTAACTACAAGTTAGAACCCAAGTGTTGGATGGTATATGTTAGATTGTTTAATATTAGCGGGTGTTATGGCATACGGGGATCATGACAAGCCAAAAATAATAAAGTAACGTGTTTGACAAATATATGATGTCCCGGGTAATGTCCGGTTGTTCGGTTGGACACTGTTCCGTTAAAGTGTTTAATTGTACCGTAAAGTGTCTTATTTATATATTTTTGTAACGAAATAAATTCTTAACACATAGGAAAATATACCGGACCATTTAGTGACTTTTCTGTATACTACCAGTATGTTAACATGCTCATGTAAGTATAGTTCAGTAATCAGAGAGCAGTTAAATATTTCAACACAGTCACCAAGCACTTAAATTATTATCAAATAAATTGTACGGAATACATGTAAATTGAGGGTTGTCACAATCTGACAAATCCCGTTATCAAACTATCGCCATGGTTATGTGTGGGGATATGTGGGTAACAACAAAACCTGATGATTGTCAACTTACCCTTTGGTGGTTTGTTAATACAAGTTGAACGATGGACGAGTTACGAAGGTTTGAAGTATTCACGAGACGACCAAAAGTAGTTTTCACAATTAAAACGAGAACGATTTGAACGATTGAACGATTTTGAACGATTGAATGATTGAGATGATAGAACGATTTGAACGATTTAAAAAAGTTAAACGAGTTGAACGTTTTTAAACGATTGGAATTTGGTATGTGATTAGATAACGGGACGGGTGTAATGTCATAAAAGTATGGTAGATACGCCGTTGGTACTTCTTATATATAAGTGCTTCTATCATATTACATTTCGTGGCGTTATTTAGTTCACTTGGACGAAACGATTTTAAACGAAGACACGCAACGATGTTTACTAATTGATATAAACCATACGAGTTTATTACGAGAACGATTTAGAATTTGGTGTACATAAACAAATGTTTTGGGTTAAGATTCATGGCATCGAGGTTTTATAAACTATAATCAACTTGTTTTAAGTAGGCTATTCATATTACAATATAAGCATTTTACAAAACAAGGTTTTCTAATATCGACTAATGTAATTGTACGAGTTATTGCAATATGAAAATAAGCCATGAATCTGACACTCTCACAAAACCTATGTGCTCGCTGGCATTTCTTTGCTGACTTTATTTTTACATATATTTCAGGTGGTGTTATTTGATGATGTTGATTGCTACTAGGATGCATGCTCACTTAGGATCGGATGAGGCCTTAGTGACTTAATAACAATGATAGACGATGTGGTTGTGTTTTAACTTTAATTTCAAGACAATGTAAATGGTTAATATCTAAATAAAACGAAACTTTTAATCCATGATTGTGAAACAATAATTCTGTCTCTCCACTCCCCGACGTTTCCGCCGCGGTTTCGTTGTTTTACGTGATCGGGGTGTGACAAGCGAGACAGGGTCATAGACTTCCTACCACCCCAAAGGAGTTAGCACAACTCATAGCCAAACACGTTAATACTGCCATGGAACAACGCGATGCTAACCAGAATAATGGCCAGGGACGTGGACGTGGTACTCGTGGGCATGGTTTTGGTGGAGCACAGATCGGTAACCCTTAAGGTAATATAATGATCGGAAAGTTTTAGTAGTTCCTGTGTTATGATATCATCGGAATGTAATACTGATTTTCATTAACCTTGTGAGCAGTGCACGGATGTACGTACAAAACATTCCAAGGCTGTAACCCACGATCATTTACCGGTGCTGAAGGACCTCTTGATATCACCAGATGGATTAAGAAGAGGGAGTATGTCATGGCAATCAGTGGTTGTGCTGCTGATCAACGGGTTAGGTATGCTTCTTATTCTTTTCTTGATGAAGCTTTATCCTGGTGGAATGCACAAGATCAAATAATGGGTGAAGACGTTGCCTATGGTCTAATCTGGAATGAACTAAAAGAGATGCT